>CM065388.1:27305000-27315000 GCA_033060915.1 Euryodendron excelsum | reverse complement strand
TGCTTCCGCATCATATGAGTGGTTTTAATGTGTCAAAATGATTTTCAAAACAACCCTCTCTTTAGTGGCCTTCAAAAGTCTTGTTCTCTTGAGTTCACGTCAAAATGTTGCTCGCTTAAGTTTGTACAAAAACGATTTTCAAGACAATTCTCATAAGTTGGTTTTCAAGTTGTTTTCAAAACTCACTACTTTTTTTAGTTGGTTTTCCAAGAGTTCTTCACATAAAATCATAAGTTTTCTACATAAAGTCATAAGGTTTTCATATGAAATCAAAGTTTTCTAAAGTGGTCTTCTAAGTTTTGCATATAAAATAACACTTTCCAAGTCTCTCAAAACCCCTAGGTTCAAAACATTAGTTCAAAACCGCCTTTCAAAACCACTAGATTAAAAACCTTAGTTAAAGACCATCTTTTAAAACCACTAGGTTCAAAACCCTAGTTCAAAACCACCTTTTAAAACCAATAGGTTCAAAACCCTAGTTTCTCCCTATAGGTTCCAAAACCTTAATCCCTCTATCTAGGTTTCCAAAATCCTTGGTCAACCTAACTCAAGATAGTTAATTCCAGGTCAACCTAACCCTAGGCCCATCTAACCCTAGTCAATATACCCTTGGTTCACTTAACCCTAATTACCCAACCTTGCCTAGATTGTCTAATCCTAAAACCTCAATTCCAAGCCTAAAATTCCAAAGACTTTTTTCACACTTGTTTTCCAAAATTTTCACTCTCTTGAGTAACCAAAAGTCACGTTGATAAAATCTTTTCAAATGCTTTTGTAACCTTTCCAAAAGGTTTTTAAAAGTTCTTTAGAATTTGTCTTAACCAAAAATAGCTAGATACTCAGCATTTTCAAAAACTAGTCTCCAAAATATTTTCTACAAACTCACAAACCTAAGAATGATCCTAATCTCTCATAGTTAGGGTTTTTAAAGGAAAGTGTTATATTAAATGAAACCTTCATGGTTCGTATTATGGGTTCCCTATCCTAAATATTTCAAAATCTCTTTCAAAAAGAACTTTCAAGATTCATATCATTGACACAACCTTAGTCATCTATGATTAAGGTTTCAAAAGAAAAGTGAGATATCAAGTAGGATTCATAACCCTAAAGGAAGTTTCTAAACCTTCTTCTAAAAAGCATTTTCAAAAAATCATAAGCCTAAGGGAGTTTAGTATGATCAATAAGTAATCTCTTAAAGGTAATGAAACATTCAAACAAGCCTTATATAAAGGATAGAAACTTGATTTTCAAAAATTTTCAAAGACAAGTCCACAAGAGTTCATGCCCGGTTCTAATCCGAATTCCATCTTAAAAAATCCCTAATCAAGACCAAAACACCTCAAAAGCTTCCTTGAGTTGATTTCACAATATTTCAAAAACTCCCTTAAGTTGCTTTCAAAATACATTCGAAAAATTTTTGCAAAAATATTTCAAAACTCTCTCGAATCCATTTTCAAGTCAAAACTCACTTGAGTTCAAATCTCAAAACCTTCTAAGCTGCCCTTGAGTTCATTTTTCAAGCATGCTTTTGCACGTGCACAAGCTACAAACGACCTAATTCTCACCAAATTAGATACGTAGGCAACCTAATTAGATGTAGTCATAACATTTATTTCGAGCCAAATATCTTTTCAAAACTTCCCTTCAAAAAAAATCACTTTTTAAAGTCAAATTTCAAAACCTTCATATTCTTCCAAAAGTCTTTCCAAAAACATGCATCATGCATCATTCATCCTCAGAGTGATGAAAAAATCTCCATTTTCAAAATTACAGAAGTGGACATAGTGGATATTAAGTAACTTGAGATTAGTGAGTGAATTAAGAGTGGACTGACATGTGGGTACCGATTATCAGGCGGTATAGGGTGATAATCTCAGGATATCTTCCCTACATATAAACAACCCCCGGACCATAAAGCTCTCTAGTGCGAAGACCAATATGGAGTCACATTTTAAAAGGTCTTTAAAAACTTTTTAAAAGGTTGATAAATATCCTTTTTTAAGAAAACCTTCCCTAGAAGGTATTTCAAAATTTTTTGAAAAACCTAAGTTTAGTCTTTGAATTATACTTAGTTTTAGGTGACCTAACACATCTTTAACTATGTTAGATGGCGACTCCAAACTTTTTCTAGAAAGCTCTTGTTCAAAATTCATTTCAAGATAAAAATCTCGTCGCACTCATCCTTATAGAAGGGTGAGTTCTAAGAGAAAGAGTATTGGGTTTACTCGAGTCAAAACTTAGACTCGAGTGAAAACCAAGGCACAATAGGTGGAAGAAAACTCTAGTTAGAAACAAAAGCTTGTCTACTTTAGTTTGATTTGAAAAAACAAAAAATAAAAACTTAACCAAAACCAAGCTGGTTGTAATTAAGCAAGAACATAAAATATTTTTTCAAGGCATACAAGAAACATGAATTGGTTTATTTATGCATTAAAAATTTTCAAAGTAGTTAAATTTAAAATGAAATGATTTAGCTCCCCCTTTCACATAAATATTTTTTTAACATAACAAATAAATTATCTCAAAAAAAAAAGTAGTTGTAATAAGTCCATAGAATATTACTAGACATAAATCAACAATGTAGGATAGTTGGAAATTAATCAAGTTATTTTTTTTAATTCTTATCAAAGGCCCAAAGATTAAAAGAATAGAAAACTAATCAAGGTGAATTTGAACCGGTTTGATTGGGAACCATTTGCTGTAACCCAACCTATTAGTATTGGGTTGAACCGAAATCTATTCCCACAATCTAATTTTATTGTATATCTTATTATATATGCAAATGTAGTTGAACTTTTCCAAGGACTCCAAAATCCAATGCCCCGATTTTTTGACCAAGTCTTTTCGGCTCGAAAAAAACACATAGCTCTATCATTAGAACTCATCCTCTTAGAAGGACAAGTGCGACTAGGTTTAAACTTGAAATTGGTTTGACTAAGAGCTTTTTAGAAAAATAAGAGTCGCCACCTAAATTGATTAAGGTGTATTAGGTCACCTAAAACTAAGTGTTAATTCAACGATTAAACTCAGGGTTTTTGAAAAAGATTTTGAAAAACTCCCTCGAGAGAGGGTTTTTGAGAAAATAGGTTATTTGGCAACCTTTCGAAAGTTTTAAGCCCTTTTGAAAGCAACTCCATTTTGGTCATTCAAAAATAAAAATCTATGGTCCGGGGGTTGGTTACGTGTAGGGAAGATATCCTAAGCTCATTACCCTATCCTGCCCTTTCGGTACCTATATGTCTAATCACCCTTTCTTCACTCACTAGAATAACCGGTTATCATTATCCACTTAATATCCACTTTAGAATTTTGAAAATGGGGTTTAGTCATCACTTTTTGGATGAATGATGCATGATGTAAGTTTTGGAAGAAGTTTGAAAATATGGGAGTTTTGAAGAGGTTTGAGATAGAAACTTTGAATTGATAGAAACTTTTGAAAACGGGATTGGGGTTGAAATAGAAGTTATGACAACACCATCTTAGGTTGCCTACATATTTCATTTGGTGAGAATCAGGTCATTCGCAGTTCGGGCAAGAGCCTGATGGAAAATAAGTGCATTAGGGCCTTTTGAAAGTTTTGAGAACACTTTGAGGTCTTTAGAAAGATTTGGAGACACTTTGTGATCTTTGAAAAGGGGACTTAAGAATTTTGATTTGAAGTTGGATTTTGGAGTATTTTTTGAATAGAACTTGAAGATTTCTTTTGTAAACGCTCTTGAAATAAGGTTTTGAAGTGTTTTGAAATGTTTTTGAGATAACTCGAGGGAGTTTTGGAAGTGCTTTGAAATAACTCAGGAGAATTTTGAAGTCTAGTTTTGAAAACCTTGGAGGTAGGGTTTTGAAGTGTTTTAATAAACTTATCTTAGAAAAGCTTTTGAAAGTAGTTTTTAGAATCCTAATATGGACAACCTTGGAAGTTGTACTTAATATATCACCTTCCCTTAGAATCCCTAACCATAAAAGGGTAGAGACACCTTAGGGTTGTGAGTTCTTGGAAACATTTGTAGGAATAGTTTTTGAAACTGAATCCTTTTTAAAGATAGAATGTGGGAGTATTTGAAAAGGCTATGGAGTTAATATTTGAAATCTCAAGAGAGTAAGAGGTTTTTGAGAAATAGGTTATGAGAATTGTCTTGAATTGAAAGATCACTTGAAAAGGGGTCCTTGAGTTGGAACCTTGAAACATACTAACCTAGGTCGGGTTGACTTTAGGTTGGGGGTGACCTAAGATTGACTAACTTAGATTAGGTTAACCTAGGATTATAGTGGTCTAAAGTTAACTAACTAAGGTTGGGTTAACCTGAGGTTTGGACAACTAAGGTTAAGCTGGACTAGGGTTGGATTGACCTAGGGTTAATTTACTAGAGTTAGGTTAACTTATGTTTAAGGTGACCTAGGGTTAACTAACTAGGGTTAAGGTGACATAGGGTTAACTAACTTAGGGTTTGGTTAACCTAAGGTTGGATAACTAGGGTCAAGTTAACCTAGGGTGGATTGGACTGGGGTTAGGTTAACCTAATGTTAGAAGGTGGTTTTGGAAAGGCAAATCATGTCATGCAAAGGATTTTTGTAAACACCTTTTTGAAGATTATTTCTATGAAAATTTAACTCTAGCCAAGAATATGATTTATATGGTTGGTGCTTGAAAACCATTCCGAAGAAGGTTTCCTTAGGACCATTATAACCTTTATCTTGAAGAGAGCAGGAATTTTAAAAATCAACACAATAATGATAACTCTTGGAAAACCATTTTTAATGCAAAGAGGGAGAGAATGAGCTTTTGAAAACCATTTTTGAGAAGAAGATTTTGAAAACCATGTTTGAAGGAAATCATTCTAACAAGTTAGGATTCCTATGGCTAATGTAAAGGGAGACCATTTAAGAAAGGGTTCCATAGGGCCATTCCAACCACTAAACTTGATAGAATAGAAACCTTAGAAATCAAAGAGTTTGAAAATTATTTTTGTACAAGAATAAAAAGAGAAGGGAACCATCATAACAATTTAAGGTTCCTATGGCCAATTTAAAAGAGACACCACTCAAGAGAAGGTCCCCTGGGGCCATTCCAACCACTAAACTTGAGAGAATAGAAACCTTGGGAATTAGAGAGTTTGAAAACCATTTTTATGCAAGCTGGAATGCAAAAATGCAAAAGTGTGAGTTAGGGGTTAATGGGGAGGTTTCCTAAGGCATGATTTCTTAGAGTCTCATTCTAAACTTCAAGAGGCCAACTCTTAAACCACTGTTAAGAGAACATTTGAATAGGAGGCTTGAAGATGACATAGAAATGGGGATAGTGAAGACTTCATCAATATGGTCATAAACATAAAGACAAAGCCAAGCATGCAAAACATGAACTATATAACTATATACAAAGGGGGTCATGAATTCATATAAGGCTTTAGGCTACACCACATAATCAAGGGGCTGCAAGGCCATACCATCTTAAAATAGGCTAGTGAAAGATCCCCCTACACGGTGGTTCTCACTAACTTTCCTCTAGGCATGAACTAAGAGCCCTTTTGCTTCAAGCATGCAAGAAAGGGGGTAGAAGATGGGGATTAAAATAGAGAATAGCCTAAATATGGTAGGAGGGAGAAGAGAGGAGTGGGGGAGACAAAAACACAAAAGAAATACCACCTTTTGCCTTCAATACACTTGCAATCTTCTATGGATGTTTTGACTTGAGCTAGGATGCCTTTAAGTGTGCTTGAGGGGCTGGAAGGAGGTATTCTATGGTATGGGAGACTATGTAGGTGAAGTGTATGGGTTAGGGGGAGGTGGAATCTACCCTAAGTGATTGAAGTGTGAGAGGTATATAGGAATTCGAGATTCTGGAGCGGTTTTTACAGAGCTTTGTTATCAATTTTGATCCTGGAATATGTAAAGGGGGAGGCCTATATTTATAGGCAATCCTGGAGAGGCCTAGCGCATATGGTACATGCAACTGGGCAAAATTTTTCTTGGCACATGTAACACATGCGCCAATACTGTTCCATTGGCAGAATGCCACATGGCACCCAACGTACTGGTTAAGTTTTGATGATTAATCAAAGTTTGCTCAATCTGATCAAAATCTGAGCACATGTAGCATACACTCTGTCACCGGGAGTGTTCATTTAAACTTTGCCTCTATAATTAAGCCAACCAGGAAGGTTTCGGAGGAATCAGTTGCATCCACGGTGTTCTCCTAGGGTTTCTCGTGAACTTTTGAGTTTTTAAAAAGTTTGAATGGTGTTCGGAAGTATGAGATATCATCTCGAGAAGTGTGCATGAAATCACATCTCTGTGGAGCATCTACGATACGCTACGCCGGGGTTCAAAAGTAGCTGTTTTTGTGCTGCATGATCGAGGCCTTCGGAAAGCGATCTCTCTGATATGACCGTACCGATGAAAAGTACTTTGGTTTGACGGTGTATTATAGTCAAGAAATTGAGAGAAAAATTCAATCTTGGCGGAGCGTCTGTGAGATGCTCCAAGGGTGGTTAAAAGTAGCAGTTTTCGAGCCATGCGATAAGGGACTTCGAGGAGCGATCTACCCGATCGAGCCATATCGATGGAAAGACCTATGAATGAGCTTTCAGGAATTCTTTGATTTACGCATTTCTCAAGTCATTTAACGGTACGTTATAACCAAGGAATCAGGAGAAAAGGCAATTTTGGTAAAGCATCTGTGGGACACTTTAGGGAACTTTTATTGAGTCGGGGGTATTTAGTGTCGTAAGGTCCTTCTTAGGTTAAATAGGGATGTATAACAAGACCCACCATTCAATATTCTAGGACCAATATAGTTTTCGGGGCGCGTTCGGGTTATCAGGGGCAAAATGGTCATTTTGGCTGGGTTTGGTTGAAAATTGTCAAAAATGGATCGGAGTGTTATGTTAAGCGTGCCGGGTCATTCAGGGATGATCCTGGGAGAGTCTTTCACTGCTCGGTGAGATTTGTGCGTGCTAGAGTGTTTAGAAGCAAAACGGTTATTTTGACCGGAGTTAGCCGAAATGGCACCGGAACTGGCCAAAAGGCATGCGGAGTACGCCTAACTGCTTAGTAACACTTTGGAAGGGTGGACTTACCGTTTTGAGAGATTTTGAACTTTCTCAAGACGTGCCTGGAGGCCCAAGGGGCAGATTTGGTCATTTTTCACTGAGTCGAGCTAACAGGCGCCGGTGTTAACCTAGGTGTTGGTTCCTGAGACTGCCCAGTCTCAGAAAACTACTTGTGCAGTGTTAGTCCCTGAGACCGCCCGGTCTCAGACAGCTACCTGTAGGGTGGTGTTAGTTTCTGAGAATGCCCGAGTCTCAGAAAGCTACCTATGATGGTGGTGTTGGTCTCCGAGAACGCCTAGTCTCGAAGAACTACCGAATGATGAACCTTCAACATTGGCGAGCTAGCAAGCGCCAGAAGTGAACCGTCTAGAATTTGATAAGGTGTTGGTCCCCGAGATCGCCCGATCTCGGGAAGCTACTTAGATGGCATTGGTTCCCGAGACCGCTCGGTCTCAGAAAGCTGCCTGGAATGCTTAGGGGCATGATGGTGTTTATGGCTTCAATTGGGCCTTGCAGGTCAGGGAAGCGACTAGTTGATTGGATTGGAGTTTGAAAGACCCGTCTTAGGCTTGCACGTATTGTTATGTTTGAAAACTAAATCCAGTCGGGCCAGAGATTACCGAGCAGGCAAAAATGGGATGCTTACACACCTCTATCCTCTCGAAGCTCTTAACCCACCTATTCTAAAAAACTAGCACGTGGCACTTCTTTAGAAGCATTGTTTTACTAATTTTTAATTTTATTTGTAAGGTAAAACCTGTAGTATTAGGGATAGATTGTAGAAAGTTAGAAATAGACCTTAGCGGAAATAGGGAGAGATTTTAGGAATGGATTAGAGGGAGACCTATAGTGGTATTAAGGATATCTTTGGATATGTGCACATTTTTCATGGGAGATTTCATGGGAGATTTCGTAATCGATTATAGAGTGACTTTAGGGTAGGTTTGGGGAGAAATTTTAAGAATAAGATTATTTAACCAAGAGTAATTTTAGGTTTGTTTTACGTTTTTTAATTTATTTTTAACTTTTATGAATTTTTTGATAAATCATACTAGAAATCAAACTTTTATAGCATTAAATTGGGTTAAGACTTTTATGCTAAAAAAAAACCTAATAACGTCCAATATGATCAGGGAATAGTCATTTTTCATGTCAAGACTAGTAACAAAACCATCAAAATTTTGAAATAATTTTACGTGGTTGTTTAGCCTATTAAGATTTGGTAGTCAATCTTAACCATGAGATTACTCCATATGAATTCAATTTATTATCAAATTTTCCAAAAAGAAATTACAAGTGTTACGTTATCAAAATGATTAATAACACTAATGACACACTTTGAGGTTCTAGGTATTATTAAAATATTTAATATATTACATAAATTTCATGAATTATTATGGCTATTTCAAAATTTTGAAAAGAGAATGGGATAACTCATTGTTTGGCCATAATGGCTTTAGAATTTAAAAGTTAGAGAGTATGGATGGAGGGTGTTCCCTCTCTTTGGTTCAGTTGGTTTTTGCTGAAGCTTTTGGTGATCTGTAAATGTCCCTTTGGGCCCCCAAAATAAAAATAAAATAAAATAAAAAAGGATCCCTATGCATCACAAGGATTTAATGCTAGTTTTATTATATATGCAAATGTAGTTAAAACTGTCACAAGCCTCTAGTAATTCATTCTCAAAAAAAAAACTTAAAATACTGGAATGCCATGTGGCACAACTTATTTCTCCACTTCTCATCTTGTTAACATTAAAAGGCTCAAAAAGAAGAAATAAAAAAAGTTGAAAAAAATACAGACATCCATCCATGATCAAACTCTCCCACAATCAAAGCATTATCTCTTCTCCACTTTTCGCCTTGCATCGGTAAAAGAAAAGAGCCCAAAACAAGGAAATAAGCAAAAAAATTCTGCACAAAATCTCCAACTCCACTCATGATCAAACTCTCTCACAAAAAAAAGAAAGAAAAAACTCTCACTCTCTCTGTTACGTCAACCTCAATGAAGTTGAACTCTCTCTGTTACTCTTCTCTCCATTGGCATAACAGACCTACTCCGGCACTAGAGGTGATTCACTCTCTCTCTCTCTCTCTCTCTCTCTGAGTTTGCAGCATGTGTCATTTTAAGGTTATAACATATTTTAATGGTTGATTTTATGAAACACAATCAGAGGTGATCTAAGCAAATAATGACGAAGTAAGATATGTACTTTACAGTGAGATTATATATAACTATTGATATTTGTCGTGTTAATAATTAAACTTATGTGTGTTCTGTAGAAGTGTTTCAATTTCTTTAAATTCTTTGGGTGACCTTTATTTTTCTTCTCTCTTAATTTTAGTAATTTTATTACTTTTATTGTGATTGATATTCAAAACAATTGCATAAAAGATGATAGACTAAATTTACAACAGTTGGAAGTTAAATAGGATGAAAAAGGTCCAGATTCGATAAGGATCCGTGGTGGATATGGGTGATGTCTCAAAAACTCAAAAAGTGATTCAATAGGTTTGCCGAATCAAAGCATTTGGACGGATGATGAATGGGTACAAGTGTTTGCAATGGAGAAAACTCGCTGATTGATCACCGATGCAATCCGAGACTTTTTTTGCCGATTAAGATTTTCAAATGGACTGACGGTATGACAGTTTTTTGCTAAAACTTTGAAAGCTTATGGTGTAATCCTTGAAGTTGTTTATCAGTTTTGATCAATTTGCTGGTAGATTTACATTTCATATTCATCAGCATTTTGCATGGTTGTATTTTATCTTTTTCCCATTTTTGGGGGGATAGTTTTTGCTTAATTTCTTCTTAATGATGGGTGAGTGAGGAACGTAAGGAGGAGGTCTGAGTGTGATTGGAACCTGAAAGCAAGGGCGGAGGGATGCCTAAGGCTCCCCTGGACTGTAGCCTAGGAAAGTCTAGCCCAACACCATATTTTTATGCTCAAATTT
>CM065388.1:27172500-27300000 GCA_033060915.1 Euryodendron excelsum | reverse complement strand
TTAACATAAGTAAATTTGTCATTAAAAGTTAATTTTTTTAGGGTATTATCTCCATCATGATTTTTACTCTCATAGTAAGTCTCAAATATACGTAACAGTAATTGATAATTTCTACGTGATCCATTATGTACTTAATAGATAATCTAAAATTTTTATAATTTCTAATAGCATAGATTGTATCCACTTAAACAATTTATAAATTTGAAAACTCTAACATGATAATTGTTTACTTAATTGATAATTCAAATTTTCAAAAATTTCTAACCAAATAGATTATATATCCTCTTTTTTTTTTTTTAACAGCAATCCAGGTACAACCCATAAAAAGATCTAACTTTTATGGGATTATATCCTCTTATACAATCCAAATTTATGAAATCTCGAACATGATAGATTGTGTACTTAATTGATAAAATTTCAAGAATTTCTGACCAAATAGATTGTATCCTATTAAAAATTCAAAATTTTAAAATCCTTTTAATTATACGTTTTGTATCTCTATTGTTAAAGAATAAAATAATTTATTGATAGTCAACATCACATCAGCAAATAAAATTAAACTCTTATTTCAACTTTAAAAGTGATTTGAAATATAATATTTATCTTATTTAGCAAAAAAAATGCACAAATTATCTAATGTTTTATCTCCAAAAACAATTTTATTTTAATATTTTAGTCGATGATTAAATATATTCTTATTATCCATATCTATCTTCTATACTATTATACAGGCAACATCTTAAGGGAGTTTTCCTAATAGAAATAATACAGTTAGTGGGGTTAAGTTAGTGGGCGTAGATGGCCAAAATTTTAAATCAAACATACTTTACAATCACATATATCACTACCTCACATGTTGAGCTTTTACTTTTTAAAATTTATTGAAACTTTACAACTTTCTCGATATAATTTCAATGAAAGAGCAAGCCTTAAACCTTTTTTTTTTCTTATTCAGTATTCGCTCTTTCAACTATATCATATAGGATCATAAATTTTATGCATCCTGTGTATGCATAAGTCAACGCTAATATATATATATATATACTATATATAAGAGTAATACATTGTTAGGTGATTGAGATTGAAAGTATTGATTCCATTTTCTCAAGTTTTTTAATTTAGCAAACAAAAAATACAATATGTTTTTAAATTCCCACAATCCAATATGTTATTATTGATTCTTTAAAATCAATACGAAAATTAAGTCTAATAGTATTTTTAAATTCTTTAAAAATAGTATCTTTTCAAAACATTCTAGCTTTCTTCAAATTTAGCTTTGGCTGAATTTATGTACATATGAATTTTTTGATGGATTATATTTACACAAATCTTGTAATTTGTTTAGCAAAAGGGCTTAGTAAGGCTCTTCAATGAGGTATTCCAATTTTTGAGTAGTTAACAAGTTAGTTTCAAAATAATTATAATGGTTAAAGGAAATAAGATACAAATACAAGTCATGTGACTTGTCAATCATAAATATTTAGACCTTATTTTTTGCTGCAATTGGTCTTATTATATAGAATCAACATGCTAATATTTTTTCTTTTTGCCTATTTAATTTTACAAGCATAGATGATTTAAGTATGGAATTAAATGATTTACCCATTTTTATTATAATCAACATATGGAAAGTTATTTAATATCTTTTCATGCTTAATATGAATTCTCTAAATAATAAAGTACATTAGTATTTTTTTAATTATCATTTTGAAATAGTGATCAAGCACATCTACAAAATCACAAGTCTAAGATGGATGGTAATTTTATGCCACACATTGAGCAAAGTTAATTTAAGTAATGACATTAACTACGAATATATACTTATGGCCTATCTTTGACACTTATTTTTTTGTTCTATAATTTGTATTTCTTTTTTTTTTCTATCATGAATATGATCGAATAAACTTAATTTTCAAACTTATAACTAATATATTTTTTGCAACGGAAATAGATATAGTAAAAATATAATCTATAATAGTCATTATATACACATTAATTTTTTACATATATATTTTTTATTATTATTATAAAGAAAATATTTTCAACATATTTAATTTATTTAAAATGACATTTTAAACGCATATGACCCTCTAGAAAAAAACATTTCTAAAAAATTATCTTATAATTTAGAATTTCATGCATGAATTTACTGCTAGTATATATTTATGTAAATTCTGTACATATCCGTATCCTAATCCTAACGAAACTAGAAGTCCTAAATAAATCGTTCCTTCTTGTTTCCTTTGCCTATAAAATATGTGCGGGGGCGTTCTTCACCGACGACCTTCGTGCGTTGCAACCTGTCCAATTTGGCTTTCCGTTCACACAAAAAGTGAAGTCCCATCCCATGGATTCAATCCCCCCAAAGCGACCTTGCGTGGAAGCCCGAACTGAGGAAGAAACCCAACGCCATCACGATAATCATCTTGGTAAAGAAGAAGAAGAGGAAGAAGAACAAGAAGATATCATCAGCAGTTTACCGGACTCGATTCTCTGCCACATTCTATCAAAAATTCCCACCAAATACGCAGTTGGCACCGCCATTCTATCCACAAGATGGAAACACCTCTTCTCTGCAATCCCAAATCTCAGTGTCGACATCGACGATACCTTACTCTTGCATCATCCCGACCAAAACCTATACAATTCCAATCCGGTGAGCCACCGCAGCAACAATAATAGTAGTTTCATAAATTTCATGTATCGTTTTCTGACCGTTACTCTGCTCGATGTACCGCGTATTCGTAGTTTCTATCTCGATTCTCACCATGACTACAACAATGCCCACATCGAGGCATGGATATCTGCCGTATTGAGGCTTAAGGTCCAACACCTTACTCTGTTTTTCAAAGCCAGGAACTCTGGCATTGTCTCGCTTCCTTGTCTTTTTTGTTGCCCAACGCTAGAGTATTTATCATTGAGTCAAGATTGTTTTCTCAATGTTCCAAGTTCAGTAATTCGCTTGCCGAGCCTTAAGAAACTATCTTTCAACTTTGTTAAATTTCTCCATGGTGACTCGTTTGAGAGGATTCTTACTGGCTGCCCTGTCCTTGAAGAATTAAGTCTAGATGGTTGTCTATTTCAAGATACTGAGGCCCTTTGCATTACCGTACCTTCGCTCAAGCTTTTTGTGATCCGCAGCTGTGGCAGCATTGAAATTGAATTCCCAGTCGTGCTTGATACCCCAAACCTGGAATTTCTACATTTCGGTGCTTTTGTTGCCCGAGGCGGCCATCCCATAAAGAATCTAAACTCACTTCTCAAAGCTCATATGGATATTGTACCCACTCAGGAGCAAGCGGTGGGAGAAGAGACATATGATAATGTAGCTGAGTTTGTTACAGCATGCTCTAATGTAAACTCCCTTTATTTATCGATCGTTACCATGGTGGTGAGCTTGCTTTCCCTTAAATTTCTATTCAAATGCTAGTTATAAACTATTCTCTCAAAAAAAAAAAAATTTTCAAGAAATTATTTATGTATTGTATGGTTGTGGAATTTTCTAGTTATTAACAACATTTTTTTTTTTTTTTGGGTACTAACTCTCATCCTGTTCACAGGCCATGCGCTCTTCTTCTCGTCCAATGCCTACTTTTCCTAATTTGATTGAGTTGAAACTAGGTGCTCTGTTCTTTCCTACATGGCAACTGTTGCCACACTTACTTGAAAGGTCACCTAATCTTCAAATTCTGGTCTTGACGGAGGTATATATATCTATACATACATTAAGATGTTGTCAAGTGTTGTTTCATCACATTGGTAATTAGGACACATTCATGACTTACACGATTTCCTTTTCTTCGTAGGGGTTTTTGGACTATAAAGGGTGCGACACAGGATTTCAAAGTTACCTGCCGGAGTCTGTACCTATTTGTTTGTTATTCCACCTTCAAGAGATTAAGATTGAGCAATTCAAAGGGAAGGAAGATGAACTCAAGCTGGTTGAATATTTTCTAAACACTGCGGCTGTTTTGAGGAAGATGAAAATCAGTTTGGCTCGTTTGTATCCAGCGGACCAAGAGGAGTTTATTTGGCAGAAATTATCAATGCTGCCAAGGCGCTCTAAGAACTGTCAGATTGAGGCTTTGCCGACGAACTAAGGAAAAATTAAACATTCTGGACAAACCAGTGTCTCTTTTATTTTATTCGTTCCAACTGTTGTGATATGGGGAGGGATATGACCTTTGGGTAGTATTTAGGATTTGAGGCATTTACTGCTTGTTATGTTAAAAGCCTAATATAAATGATCAACGCAAATTGCTTGTGTTTACCTAATTTATGTATTTCTTTGGGCTTTGTTTAGTTGATTAAACTTCTAATGTCACAACCTTGCTTGGAATGATATGATAGCATGAATCCTCACATAATTAGTGATGGACTGATGTGAAGCCTTTTGATGAGGGCTTTGGTGAGGCATAATTAGGAGATTTCTTTTCCTTGGAAGGGGATTCAGGCCCTAAAGTCGCCTTCTAAGGTGGGATTTTGCGAATTGGCAATGTGTTAAAAGGTTCTCCTTATGGACTACAAGTTGATCTAGAGGCATCACATATTGGTGAATTGGTGTTGTGTGTGCAAGCAAGATGGAGAATTAGTAAATCACCTCACCTTCTTATATATTTGATCTTGGCTGGGATGCATTGTCATTTTTTTCCTAGAAGTGTGGCTGGCCTCCCTCGTTCACTGTTGAAAGGAGATGGGCAGGGTGTAGGTAAGAGAAGAAAACATGGATAACGGCTTTCTTTGTGTAATGTATATTATTTGGGTTGGAAGAAAGGACGTTGTGCAGTAGAGCATGCAATGCCTGAGTTGATGAGATTTCCAGGCGAGGGCGTAGCAAGTACATTTCAAGCATTGAATAGGTGTTTTAATAGCTTGGGAATTTCTGACTCTTTCTTTGCACTGAGTGTGGTCGAGCTGTCCTAGTGCATTGCCCATGGAGGATTCAAATGCCAAAAGATACATGATTAATGCTTGATAGGGTTCTAGCTAGAGTTATGAGAATAGGTGGTTGGAGCAGATACTCCTTGATTTTGTTAAAAGCTCCTTTGCCGTCATCATTCTTGTGCAGCAATTTAAAGACGGGTTCACACACCATTGTTTGAGTTATGAATCTACGAAGATGAGATTCCTTAAGAAAATATCTGATATCTTTTTCTCCCGTTGGTAGTGAAGTGGCATGTCTATAACAGCTTTAATGTTGGTTGGATAGATTTCTAGCACTCAACAGTACATTGGAGGGCCAACGCCCTAGGAAAGGGAGGATGAGCCAAACCCATGACTTCATGACATGGGTGAGGATGCCACTACCATTGGGCTAATCCCACTCTTCAAAAAAATGGATCTTCACAGCCTGTAAATGCATATGCATAATGGTTATAAGCAAATGCTTCTTAACCCATTTTATATTACAAAGGTCGTCTTTTGAACTTATCTGGAAATGTGTAATATTCCAGAAGGATACACTGATCATCTTCCCAATAATTACAGAACCCTTGAATTGGCGAAGGTACCATGCCATCCTCCTTATAGAAAAACTTAAGAAACCTATTACTATTTTTACATTTTGGCTGCAAGACATACACCATCATCTTTAAGAAGCTGAGTCCAGCCAAGAGCCCGAAGAAAAAATCGAGCTGACCCTCATTCAAATTATCTGGTATCCATCCAGCCTTCTTGCCCTCAGTCATATAAGAACTCAAGTAACTTCCCAAGGCACTCTACAGAAGGGAGAATGCACTGCACAAGCTACGCATCGCATCAGGTAGATAGTCAAAAAAGAACTCAAGGTGCCTAATGAATGTAGATACGTAAGCAGCCCCAAACGATAGGCATTTGCCATAAGATAGGAAGTGGTACAGGAACATCTTCATCAACCAAACCAAGGGCCTTTGCAAGTGACAGCCTCTTCATCTCCAACCAAAGCAGAAGCTGACATGCATAAGACTGAAATGAGGCCAATTCCCATCTGCTAACTTGAGAAGCCTCTCTCATTGCCAGTAAATTTCCTCGCAATCGAGACGAGGACCCTATCATAGACAGGGACCCAGAAATAACGCTGATGACATCAAATGTTGAAAGAGTGGCTGCAGGAATGGAACTAATGGTCTTGTCCATCATCATCCCTTGTTCGACAAATATTGTACCCAATTGTGCATAAACTGTAGAAAATATTACTGCAGTAGCCAAATCAGAAACATGCAGATCAATAATTCAGTTCCTCCACCTGCGTGGCTGCATCACAGTGCAAGGCCTCCAGGGATTGGAAGTCCCAATTTTGTTCTCAGCATCTGTGGTTATTGCAGCCTTGTCAAGGCACCTATAGAGGGAATAAGAGTTTTAGTGTAGATTTGACAGAAAATGCTGTCAAGGAGAGCAAGAAACAAATGGGTGAGTACTTTCCAGTATATAAAACCATTGAAAATCAAAAGTAATGTAAAAGAAATGTTATAAGTAGAAGAAATAATTATGAATTTTTGATAAGTCATTTTCGCCAAGAGAAATTATAACAGTCAAAACATGGTTCCTATAATTCTCTTTGCCAACTCAGATTGTTATATTTATCAAAATGCTGCATCTTATGAGGAATGACATGATGAAAAACAAAAGGGAAATGGTAAAAATTTAGAAATATACAGAAATGTTTGAAAACAAGGTAACAGTTTCCTAAACATTTTCATGAGCTAATAATTACATAATTGAACACTGTAGGCATGTGGGTCAAGCGAGCCACGTCAGCTACGAAGCTCTGCTCCTTGGGTCATGAGCAAACTCAAACTACTCACCCCCCTAAATGTGTCACGTGGTTATAGCATCTCTAGATGGTTATGATCGCGCATGGAACAATTAGGGATTTGTGGTTTGGAGATTATTGTTGGTGGGTCCGTCAAGGTGCTAGTCCCACCCTCATAGGGATCTTCCCCTTGAGCTAATAATTACATAATTGAAAACCATAGGTCTGTGGAGCGAGCCAGGTCAGCTACGAAGCTCCACTCCTTGGGTCATGAGTAAAATCCAAGGACTCAGCCCCCTCAAGGTCTCTCGTGGTCATGGTATCCCCAGACAATTATGACCCCTGAAGGGACCATCGGGGCTAATGTGTTGGTCCCTCCCTCCGTAGTGATCTTCCCCTTGATCCGTCTTACAAGAGAGAGAGATCTCCATCTTTATTGAGATATACCAAGACAAAGACCTTACGAAGGAAACGGTAAAGGCATTAACACGGGTCAGCTCTGTATCGTTGAGCCATATCCCCACCTACTTCTCGATGATCTCAGCTGCAATGTTGACTTGCGACGACTCGGAGGGATGAGCCATTGCACCCGTCACGGGTTGCTCTCCCCCTTATCACCCATCGCCTTTATAAAAAGGGTCATCTTCCCCTTCATCATCAACTCTCGCCCTTCTGCGCTCTCTGATTGGTTCGACAATCGCTAAGTGATTAGCATACTTCTCAAAAGATACACAGACACCCATAGCCCTTATGGTCACCCACAAACACATTTGAGGTCTAGTGATCCATTCACATAAAAGGCACAGTCACAGCAACGTACAATTTCAAACTAAATGTCAGTGCAAATTGAAAGAAAGTAAATTAAAGTCAAAACAAAACAACGTCGCAAACATTAAAGTGTCTAAGGTTCCAACTAAACAAGTTCTAGAAATATATTAGAATAAATGATAACAACAACAACAACAACAATGGTTAATAACAAAAGTCAAAGGGATTCCAAGGTGTAAGGAAGTGCTTCCAATAACAAGATAGAGAGGGTATTTCCAATAAGATTAAATGATAAGATTCAACAGATGTCAATAAATTATTTGAAGAAGAAGAAAGAAAAGCTTAGAGAGTGGGGTAGGGATTAAGACAAACATAAAAACAAAAAAACAAAAAAAGAAAGCAAGGCCATTGAAAAGAGAAACAAAACATATTTGTAGTAATGATGAAAAAGAATATGTGGTTGCACAATGCCTTCTTTCTCTTTCTTTATCTACGCTTCTCAATTCTATGTTCTCCTATTTTAAATCAAAATTTGAGATGTTTTCTTTGTTCTCGATTTTACGTTTTAGCAAAACATAGAAAACAAAAATGAAATTGACAGATTCCTTACAAGTGTGGAAACAACTCATCAGTTTGGCATGTCTTGCATTCTTTCGATCTTGTATTCTTCTGATGCATTTCGCTTTGGAAACATTGTAATTTGAGTTTTCCACTAGGGTTTCATGTTGGTTTCTAAGGAAATGAAAACATTTCAGGTGTTTTTAAAAATCAAACAAAATGTGTTCCCCACCCCGGCACTTAAAAACAAAAAAACGGAATTTCCCACTACAGGATGTAAAGATGAGGGGCTCGTGAAATTGTTACTGTTAGTCGCATTAAAGCAAAAGAATTAGGATGACATAATAATTAAAATAACAATTTAAGATCTGTACAAATATAAAGAAATACACAATGGATCTGACAACTTCCTATCACTTCTATGCTGGCAAATCAGATTTGTGTACCTTATCACACTGCTGCATCTTGTCAACAAATCGCAGTTGCTCTCCAATCCTTCCTCCAAGTCCATGGAGGGTAAGGATATAAAACCAAGCTCCATGAAGACTGGTAAAAGGACCTAGAGAAAGGAATTCATGAAACTAACCATACAAACACCACACTACTGAAATCCCTCAAAATTTTCTTGCATGACAACACAAAATCACAAAGTCTTCCAATTTAAGGTTCCATTTCAGGTCCTGACATATCAAAAGAAATATGAAATCATGTTCTCGAATCCAAGCTAAAAAATGAAAGTACTAGGTTCGCAAAACAAAGAATTTTTCATAACTCCTTAAATAACACCAATGAAAAAGAGAAGAATCTAAATATTTAGAGAAATGGGTTGCCTAGGAAGCACGGACACTCTGTTAGAGGAGCCGTACCCGTGTCCGACACTTGTTAGACACCGACACACGTGGGACACTCGTCAGACACGTGTCGGACACTCCATTCTACGTGTCCAATTATTTATTATTTATTTTTACATTGGACACTCCACGGACACGACTTGGACACAAGTGTCACGTTTTGGACACTTTAGGACACGCAGGGCCTCAACTATAAATTTTAAAACTAAATGTTGGTTCAAAGAAGAAAAAAAAAAAACAAGAAGAATAAGAAAAAAGAATATGCTATGATAATAGATAGTTGATTAAATGTAATGACGTTTTAATTTTTTTTGTAGTTTATGACTTTATAGTATTGTGTATTGATAGAACAACTTTTTTGTTGTTAATGTATGTTAATGTATTTGTTTACTTTATATTTTTTATGGAATATAATTAACTAATTATGAATTTGTTGCCGATTAAGCAATGAAATGTGTTCTTTTTTTTAATTTTTAATTTGTGTAATCTTCTATATTTTTTACTTCTTTTGTATAATATTTGTATGTATAACATATAAGGAATACAAAAATATAGTCTTTTGTCGTGTCTCTGCCGTGTCGTGTCCATCATTTTTTTAAAATTGTTGTGTCGGCGTGTCCGACACTCGTGTCCGTGTCCGTGCTTCTTAGTGGGTTGCATTAAACACAGCAGAACTCGAAAACTGCCTTTCCAGCATAAAGTTGCAGAACCATGACAGAATAACTGAAGATAAATGAGAACATCTAAACACCTAAAGGAACTTAAGCTTCCTATTATGTGATCATACACCCAGATATACCCGTCATATTTTAAAAATAATACACTAAACCTATTTAATCAGTCTTTGCACTCCCACAAGAGCATCATGTAATTTCCTAGCAGTATCCAAATATTTATGGTGGTGATCCCTTTTACACAATTAAGTTGTGTGTTCAATGCAAAATACATAGAAAGATCTTGTTTTATGTGTAATGCCCAAAAAACCTCTAAAATACATGTACAATGAAAATCAATTGAAAAATAAGGGAATAAGCTTCCAGATGGCAAAAAAAACTGATAACAGATAAAAATAAATGGTTCAGAATTGATAGAAGTGTTAAAACCAGGAGAAGAAACAAGAAAGTTACTTCAGCTCATTGGTATGGTCCAGTTTCCTGCTTCCTTCAATTGCTGAGGTTTCGTCTGGTGTTTCATGCAAGAGACTACTGTCAGAAGGGACCTCCAAATTCCACTTGTGGAATGATGCAACCAAAACTTGGCACACTCTTGTAAGAGGGCTTCCCGCTGGATTCTGAAATCTATAATACGTAAGAAACTGATGTAATTATCTCCCAATCATCATCACCTACATGCTCAGTCATGGTATATTTGAACCTAACTGGAAGTAAAAAAGCCATGTCCCAATTAAGTAGGATAGAACAGAGTCAATATGAAATCCCCAACTGGGACATGATCCCAATTCACACATCAGAGGCAAGAAAACTTTTGTTACAGAACAATAAATTTTTCCAGGAATTTTGGTTTTTAACTCTTTTCCTGTTTTCATATTAAGTGTCAAAGCAAAAATCTGAAACAAAACACACTAGAATTGAGATTTATCACAAAAGACATAAGATAGCCTGGAAAAAAACCTTCTAAATTCTTAAAAGAGGCAGTTACAGCCAGCCCATCAAACAGCCTTCATCACATATAATTCTTCTCCCATTCCTTCACCTAGAAAATAACCAAGGTTATCAATTTGGAAAATGATGCCTCCCTTACTGAACTGAAAAATAAATATAAATAACATATAACAAAGCATCAAATTACTTGAAACTGACAGCAACTGTTGCCTTCTATGTAAATTATTACCGTTTTGTTGCAGTTTTGATTTCGGTTTTCCATTTTCTATTTTCATTTTTTAAAATTTTGACCAAACCGTGTTTGACAGATTGTTTCCGAAAATTGTTTTCATCGAAACTGAGTTTGGTAAGCCGGTTATGAAACTTGTTTTCAGAAAATTTTTCAAAAAACACCCCAATTTCAAGAACCACTACAAAAGTGTTTTATGAGTTTCCAAAACTGTTTTCATTCAAAAATGAAATGATGGTGTTTTCAATAGTCTCATTTTTTTTGTTTCCAAGAACAAGAGAAACAAGTAGTTCTCAAATTTTTTTTTATTTGAGAACATGAAAAACGAAAACTGAACCGAAACCGTAACCGGAACCCAACAGGGCTGCCAACAAACTCAAATCATCAAGTTTATCATAACTCAAATCATGAAGTTTATCATAACTAAAATACCATCAAGTTTATCATAACTCAAATCCTCTCCCACAACAAATAAAAAACCAAAACTTGGCCTCATAATACCCTCATTACCAGCCAATAACAAAGGAAGTCAAGCCCATCCAGAATAGATCGTTGCCCTACAGTAGGACAACACGGTTACAACGGAAAGTAGTGGGTCACACATAATTGGAAGCTAAAAGAACATTCAAACTAAAAAAAAAAACTGAGATCAGAGAAACTATAAGTTGATGTACTGCTTGTCCAACACAAAGAAGCATCAAAGCAAGTATGAAAACCCTGAGGTTGTTCATGTATCATCATCTAGCTTTTTATGAACCAAGGTTTTCAGCACAGTGACTATTTCAGTTCCTACTTACGATAAAATATATGTGGAGAAGGCAGCGATCGTCAAATATTTCCCCCAATATGCCTCTGCCAGGGCTGCTCCGATAGGGGGTGCTAGGTAGCAAGTGCCTGCCCAAGTGGAAACATTTCTTGCAGCAGAGATATTTTCATCTAATTATTTTGGTGAGACAGCTGACCAGATTAATAGCAATCCCATGGTAAGCTAGACGTTCGCAACATTCAGTACCTATTTTCAATTTAAAGGTATTAGAACAAAGATGGAATATCAGAAACATAAAGAAATTTAGAGAATGATGGACTAGTAACTACCAAGAATGAAGGGGCATGCTCTCCAATTTCCAGTGTTGCTCTTCAATACAGGTTGCCCCTTAATGTTTGTTGAGGACTGCAGAATTTCTCACGACTCGACTATAGTGCAAATGCATAATACTAAAAATTCTAATTTGATTAGCATAGCCTAATCTACGTGATTAGAATTATACCTTCGAGATCTCTCTGGTTTGATTCCAAATAACAAGCAACATTAAGGATCATAGGATTAGTATAACTAGGGTTTCCTATGCAAATAAGGATTCTTAATCCAACCAAGATTAATCCCTATTTACGTAAATTATAATTTATAGCACTAATGAATTATAATTGCACTCTCTGTCATACTATGAATTATATTTCGAGCTCTATATTATTAAATGCTTATTTGTCTCCCCACGTTGAGATTAAAGATACCCGTCTATTAAATTAAATTACTGATAATTAAATTTAATATACTTATTTAATTCCTTAAAACATTTTACTATAACTTATTTGATATGTCGGATTCATAATCCACCTACAGGATTTAACATAATCAAAATTTATAAACTTCCTCAAGAGGGTATTATCAATCCCTATACTAGAACTTGAATTCCATCAATAATTAATATTTATCATACACGTAATGTTATTGTCCAACTCACTGAGTTTATTAACCCACAAAGAATCTCACTCTTCTGTGAATCAAAACAACAAACACTACATGCACGTGTCTATTTATTATATTAAGATTAAGAGTATAAGTACTCCTAATAATCATGAGATATTAATTGTTTTATATAGTCAATATAAAAATAATTACATCAACATGGTCCTGTTTAATACACACAAAGTGTACTAATGCAAGAAGTTGAAACTATATCATTCCCCATAGTCAAGACAGACCTATTAAAACTTTGTGTTACAATCCTATTGATGGTATGTTCAGTTCTATCTAAGACTGTGAACGATATGCTTATATTTCATAAAAATCGATGATCTGATCTTCCGTGTGTAAACCGTACTTTACACACCGAATCATCTACTATATAGAATAAGAAACACACGTGCATAATCAATAAATAACGCAATATAAACACTACTCAAACAGATTCTCATTAAAATAGAATAACTAATTTATTCATAAATACTAAAACCATTACACAAAACATGTTTTTTAGTATAAATCTCTAGCAATGTCAACTGAACCATCTCCTATGTGTTGTCCGTTGCTTTCATTCTGAAGACATAACTAGCAAGGGAGAAAGCATAAACCTTTTGGAATATGGACCATGCAGAAGCTGCAAAACTCTTGCATTGTGCTGTGCATTCGCGTGCTCAAGAGGGGGCTGGAAAGAGAGAGAGAGAGTTTTGGCTCTAAAGTGTCCCTATATTTAGGTTGTCCCTCTGACCCATGCTATAATTAAGCTTTCGACAACCTTAATATTCAGTGCGTGTAGGCAACAATCTGGTCTGAACCACCCTTAATTTGTTGCTACTCTAACTACTACACGCATGCAGCTAATGTTTGGGAAAAAATGTTATTTGGCATTCCAATACATGGAAGCCAAAAGAACAGAATGCAAACCACCGAGAATGAAAACATGTTAACTTGAGCAACTTCTCCACCAGATGCCATTTTAAGTGCAAATGAGAGAAAAAGTGTGCACAATGGCTGCACAAGCATGCGGACACGTGTTGTCCCATGGATAGTTAAAATGGATAACAATGGAAAACTTTCCCACTTCCACAACTATAAATAAATATATAAATAAATTACTTCTATCTTTACAAATTTAGTAGTCTTTCTACCTCGACACTCAAATGCCACATATGATATATTCAACACTTAAAAGGTAATCGCAATTTCCCACCATCCACCCCCAGAACAGCATTTCCCTTAGCATTCTCCATGAACTTATCTTCATGAAACTCGGGCAGTTCATTCGGTGGTGGTGCACACTTGGGGAATCTCTTAAAATGAATGTCTCTAGAAAGTATGTCCTCAAGTAGGTGCAGACATCATAGCTCTTATGAGAACGGATCATGTTATCCTTTAACATGTCCAAACTATGGTACAATGTGCCCAGGAACAAAGGAACTATTTCCATCAAATGCACCTGAGCCAATACCGCAGCAAGCCGAACTAGGGAAGAATTGATTCCATCCAGGGGTGCCCTCTGTAAAATATGGCAAGAAAGCCAAAGCACCAAGTACCGAGCCAAAGTGTAGCCAAACTAAAACCCAGGCCCACTCACACAAGGATGACGGTTGCCAACACCCTCCAATTTCTTCAATTTCTTCTTGTAAAGGATAATCCCCAAAGAAGTAATGTAGCCACCTCCCAAACATATTCTTGGACGTAACTTTGGATGTTTGGCTAACACCCTCTGTCTGAGGCCCAAGGCCAACCACACCGGTTCGCATTCGATAAATTTTGGCCAAGGAATTCAGAAGTATCCAACTTGTTCTCAATAAGGTCACACGAACGGAAGTTCACCTAGCCAAAGAGGTTTAGCCTCAATAGATTTTAGGTGTCCTCTAAAGTAGGGCCCAATTCCCCCCATCCAGCCATAAAAGTGTGTCTCCGTGTTTCCACTGCTGCAGTATCACGTCCAAGAGACCTTTGTTTCTCTTCATACATAAGTCCTTAGTGCTCCAAACAGCCCAATGAATGTCAGCCTTCTCCAAGGAATCCGTAAAATTCTTCAACACAAAGTTCGTCCTAGAATCCATATGCTTTCATAAGCAATAAAAGACCAAGGGAAGTCCGCCCCTTCAACAATAAACCTGAGTGTAGAGGAAGGGTGAATGATGCCATCATTCTCTGAAGGCTCCCCCTCTATCAATGAACTTGCACCTACGACATCCGAACAGGAGTGGAAATTATTGGCAACAGCCCAGAGATAATCTGACTCCCCAAAGAAGGGAGCCCTCTTGGGACATCAAGCGCTGCCTCCCCAATACGATGAACAGGGGAAGGAATGAGCTCCAACCACAAGCCATCCTAAAGATGGCCTAAAGTGTGCAACAAAAAACAAATGAAAACGCTAACCAACAAGCGAACGGAGATGCAAAATATCTCGTAGAAATCACCCCTCAAAACGAATCTCTCAACCCAATATCTTTTGAGACATCATAGGGGCGCATCATGACTCTTCATGTCGCTTCACATTTGCTAGCAAGAATTTAATGCCCATTAAATCCTGACGCTATCAAATATGACTATCTACACTATGATGCACGCATGCGTATGGGGCAAAATGTATATATCTCATACCTATGTGCACGCCATGTGTACACCACCTCTACAAGGGTCCCACCTGTGCAACGCCCTCCACAGATTCCATGAGGCTATGACACGTTTTGAGGACACCGAAGAACACATGTCCATGCTTTTGAGAGTTCGAGACACCTAACAGAGCGCATGAACCAACTTCACGGATTTAAGAACCACAAGCACTTCGTATGTGCTCTGGCTTATGTACCGTGTGACTAATTCGCCAAAAAACCTATTTGGCAGGCAACGCGGATCCGCGAAAACTTTGGAGACCTAATGGCTTGGTGGCGTAGGATGAAGGCATTGTCTTGGCACTGCACCCCAAGTGGGTCTAACCGCCTTTAGGCTAGTCCAATTAAGGGAGACAAATCTGGAACTCTAAATTCCCTGGCCTACTAGGAAAAAAACTCTTACGCTCCGTTTGGAACTTGAATTTTCGGCAAGAAAAGAAAAATGTGAAGGAAAAGATAACAAAATGAAAGCGTATTTTTGTTCTTTTTTTCTTTACTTTTCTTACCGAAAATTCGAGTTCCAAACAAAACATTAAGGATAGGCCTTTCACTAGTATGTCTAGTCTTACTTGGACTTCACATAAGCACTATATAAGAGGCCCTTGGGCTCCCCAATCGGGGACAATTTCATTCATTCAACACATGCTTGCACATCGCTCTCTTGCTCCTATTACCCTTCTCTCTCTAGCTTGGGGCTACTTCATCCTTCACTCAGTCCTCTCTAAAATCACTCTAGTGCCATCTAACATGTTCTACGACTCTCTATCAACCCATCACAACTTCATACATCCTCATCCAAAATAGAGCCATTCTAGTCTTACCATACCTGCTAGCAATTGGTACTCGTAAAGATGTTGCGACAAGCCCGTCAAAACCAAAAAAAAAAAAAAATTGCACCGGCAAAACATAAAACACAATGATTTGGGGAATATTCAGCACAACTTTTTTTTTTTCCTGTACAGTAAGACACATATACAAATAAACAAAGCTTCCAAACCTTCAAACAATTTCCTGCTTATTTTTTATATTTTACATCATAAGAAAATGAAATTTTACGGCCTGTAATTGGAAATGAATTATAGTTACGAGCAAATATCTTTTTACCCATTTATGTTACAAGCATCTTCTTTAGACTTGGATCGAAATATGAAATTCCAGAAGGATACAATACTGTTCATATTCCAAACACTTGAACAGAAACCTTGAATTGGTAAAGGTACCTTGCCATCCCCTTTGTAGAAAAACTTAAGAAGAAGCCTATACATTTTCGCTCAGACGACATACACCACCATGTTTAAGAAGCTGAGTCCAGTCAAGAGCCAGAAGAAATAATTGAGATGACCCTCGTTCAAGTTATCTGGTATCCATCCAGCCTTACCGCCCTTAGATGTTACAGATGTCCCCAGAGTCAGAATAAAAGAACTCAAGTAACTTCCCAAGGAAGTCATCAGAAGAGAAAATGCACTGCACAAGCTACGCATGGCATCAGGTGACTGATCATAAAAGAACTCAAGCTGCCCAATGAATGTGAATACTTCTGCAGCCCCAAACAATAAAAACTGAGGTATTTGCCATAAGATACTAAGTGGTACTGGAACACCTTCATCAACCAGACCAAGGGCTTTTGCAAGTGACAACCTCCTCATCTCAACCAAAGCAGCAGCTGACATGCATAAGATTGAAAGAAAGAGGCCAATTCCCATTCTCTGTAACTCTGAGAATCCTCTCTCCTTGCCAGTAAATTTCCTCGCAATTGGGACGAGGATTGTATCATAGACAGGGACCCAGAAAATAACCCTGATGACATCAAATGTTGAAAGAGAGGCTGCAGGAATGGAAAAGGAACCAATGGTTTTGTCCATCACCATCCCTTGTTCAACAAACATTGTACCCAACTGTGCATAAACAGCAGAGAAGATTATTCCAGTAGCCCAAATTGGAAACATGTGAATCAATATTTTTAGTTCCTCCACTTGCATTACAATGCAAAGCCTCCACGGATTGGAGAAGTCCCCCGTTTTGTTCTCAGCATCCAAGATTACTGCAGCTTTGTCAAGGCACCTAGAGAGGGGATAAGAGTTTTAGTGTAGATTTGACAAAATATGCTGTCAAAGAGTCCAAGAAACAAATGGTTGAGAATTTTCCATTAAGTATAGAATACCATTAAAATGTAAAAGAATCGTTGCAAGCACAAGAGACAATTCTTAGAATTTGAATAGTTCATATCCACAAGAAAGTCATTTTTGCCACGAGAAATTACAACAGACAAAACAGGGCTCCTAAATTTCTCTTTGCCAAATCAGACTTTCATATGTTACCAAAATGGTGCATCTTCTCACGAATAACACGAGCAGAAAGAAAAGGGAAACGATAAAAAAAATTCATACTATACAGAAATGTTAGAAAGCAAAATAAAACTTTCCCAAATGTATTCATAAGCTAATGATTATATAATTGAACACATTTGAGATCTAGTCACCCAATCATATAAAGGGCACAGCCACACAAATCTACAATTACGAAGTAAATATCCATGCAAATTGAAAACAGTAAATTAAAGTCAAAACAAATCAATGTTAACAAACATTAAGTGCTTATGATTCTGAATGTGCTTAAGGTTCAACCAAAGAAGGTTTACAGATATTAGAATTAATAATAACAACAACAACAAGAACAACAATAATAACAACAATGATTAATAACATACAAAAGTCAAAGGGGTTCCAAGGTGTAACGAGGTGGTTTAGGGTGTTTCCAATAAGATTAAATGATAAGGTCCAACAACTTCCTGGGGATTCATCAGTGGCTAGAGCTTTGGAATCAAAACATGGGCATCTGCTATTAAGAGGGAGGATGGCCGAAGATCAAAACTTAAATTATTTGAAGATAAAAGGAACGCTTAGAGGGTGAGGGAGGGGGTTATTTTAAGCAAGAAAACAGAAAAAAGAAAAAGAAAAAAAAAAAAAAAAAAAGAAAGGCCAGATTCTAGAAGCAATTGAAAAGAGAGAGAATAATATGTGGTATGCCTCCTTAGAATAAGTAGTTTCTAAGGAAATGGAAACATTTTGGCTATTGTTACTAAAATCAAGCAAAATATGTAACACCCCAACCCCCTTTCAAAAAAACCAAACAAACAAACAAAAATATGGAATTTCCCACTGCAGGATCTGAAGATGAGGGGCTCATAAAACAATCACCATTAGTCTAATTAAAGCAAATGCATTAGGACAAGATAAAATAATTAAAATAAGGACTCAAATTATAAAGAAAGACACAATTTTCACAAAAGTAATGGATCAGACAACTTCCTATTATATCTAGGCTGGAAAATCAGATTTGGATATTTTATCACACTGCTGCATCTTCTCAGCAATTTGCAGTTGCTCTCCAATCCTTCCTCTAAGTCCCTAAAGGATAAGGATATAAAACCAAGCTCCATGAAGGCTAGCAAGGAGGACTCATAGAAAGGAAATGATAAAACTAAGCATACAAACACCACACTACTAGAAATCCCTCATTTTTTTCGTGTATGAGAAACACAAACTTACAAAATTCTTCCACTTTAAGATTGCATTCAGGTCCAGACATCTCAAATGAAATCATGTTTTCAAATCCAAGCTAACAAAATGAAATTACTTTTTCACAAAACAAAGAATCTTTTTATTACTCCTTAAATAACCACAATATAAAAGAAATGGAAAAAAAAGAAGGATCTAAATACTTGAAAACATGGGTTGCATTAAACACAGCAAACTCATACCCGTTATATTTTAAGTTACCCAATAAACCTACTAATTAGTCTCTACACTTCCATGAGAGCGCATCATATAATTTAATTACTCATAGTATAGGAATAATTATGGTGGTGATCCCATTTACACAGCTAACTTTTGTCTTCAATGCAAAATACATCTAAAGATATGGCTTATGTGCAATGCCCAAAAGACCCCTAAAATACATGTAAGGTGAAAATCAATTCACAAATAAGTGAATAACTTCTAGATTGCAGAAGAAAACTCACAACAGGTTAAAATAAATGATTCAGAATTGACAGAACTGTTAAAACCAGGAGAAGAAGGAAGAAAATTACTTCAGCTCATCGGTATGGTCCAGTTTCCTGCTTCCTTCAATTGCTGAGGTTTTGTCTGATTTTTCATATAAGAGACTACTGTCACAAGGGACTTGCAAATTCCACTTGTGGAATGATGCAACCAAAACTTGGCACATTCTTGTAAGAGGGCTTCCCGCTGGATTCTGAAATCTATACAGAGGAGTGCCTGAAAAGAAACATGCAATAGCAACGCCCATAAACAATGCAGGGATGCCAAAACCTAGGGCCCAGCTGGCATTGTCTTGAATCCACACAATCAAACTACTTGATACAAGGGCTCCTATATTGATAGAAAAATAAAACCAATTAAAGAAAGATCCCTTCTTTACCCTCTCTTTAGGATCAGTATCATCAAATTGATCCGCCCCAAAGGAAGAAACACATGGTTTGATCCCACCAGTTCCTAGTGCAATCATGTACAGCCCAAAGAAGAATATTGTATACTGAGCAGGAGTAGCAGAAGGGCATATGGAATCAACACATTCAACAGGCTTAAACACAGAAATCGTTGCTGAGAGAGTCACTGTGCACATTCCCTACACAAAATAGCAAAGTACAAAAACATAAGAGAGATGTAGAGAAAAGCCATTCCTGCAAACTTTCAGAAGACAGAATATGTAAGAGACTGATGCAATTGATTCCAAATCATCATCACCAACATGCTCAGCCATGGTATGTTTGAACATAACTGGAAGTCAAAGCCAACATCCTAATTAAGTTGGATAGATTAGAATTAATATGAAATCCCCAACTTGGACATGATCCAATTCACAACATCAGAGGCAAGAAAAGTTCCGTTTCAGAACATTAAATTTGTCCAACAATTTTGTTTTTCAATTCTTTTTCCGTTCCGTTATTAAGTATTAAAAAAAAACTTAAACAAAACATACTAGAATTGAGAGTTATCAGAATAGACAGAAGATAGGGTAAAACAAAAGCTTCTAAATTCTTAAACAAGAGCAGTTACAGCCCATCACAATCTTCATCACATATAATTCTTCTCCCATTCCTTCACCTTGTTGACAAGATTTGATAAAATGTCAAGATTATTTGTGCTTTTAACCTTATAGTTAAATTCCAAGTTTAAGTCACATGAGTAGGTCTATGGCCATTTCAACATGTTGTTGGGTAAGTTGCTGACTGCTAACTCGTTCTTCTTGCCACCACTACCATAGTGTCCATTATTCAAGTAAGATCAGACTAGATGGCTCCAACTTAAACATTCAACACAGAAAGGGATACACCTAGAGAATAATAACTAAGGTGATAGATTTTGAAAGTGATTTCTTTCTTACTGAACTAAAATACGTACATATATAATACATATAAAATAAAAATATCAAATACCTTGACGCTCACAGAAACTGTTGTCTTCAAGTAAAGAAGGTCACAATCAGTGACTTTATGAGATATTGATATATCCTAAACAGGTTACCAATGAAAGAAAATGCCATCATGTTTATCAAGACTCGAATCATCTTCAACAATAAATAAAAAAAACCAAAGCTCGGCCAAATAGTAACCTCATTACCAGCCAATAACAAATAAAGTTATGCCCAGCTACAATTGATCCTTAACCTACAGTAGGCCAAAATAATTATAACAGAAAGCTGTAGTTACCATTTAACTGAAAGCTAAAAGATCATTCAAACAACTACAAAGGCTCTGATCAGAAAACTACAAGTCGATGTACTGCTTGTCCAACACAAAGAAGCAACAAAGTAAGGATGAAAGTTGTTCATGTATCATCATCCAGCTCTATATGAACAAAGTTTTGAGCATAGTGATGACTTCAGTTCATACTCATGATAAAATAAATTGTGGAGAAGGCAGTGATTGTCCAATATCTTCCCCAATATGCATCTGCCACAACTGCTCCAATAAGGGGTGTTAGGTAGCAAGTACCTGCCCAAGTGGAAACATTTCTTGCAGCAGAGACATTTCCTTCATGTAAGTTTTTGGTGAGATAGCTGACCAGATTAGTAGCTATTCCATAGAATGCTAAACGCTCACAACATTCGGTACCTGTTTAAAAAGATATTAGAAGGCAAAGTGGAATATCATAAACATAAAGAAATGTGGACTAGGAACTACCAAGAATGAAGGGGCATGCTCTCCAATTTCCAGTGCTGCGCTTCAACACAGGTTTCCCTTTAATATCAACTGAACCATCTCCTCTGCACGGTCCACTACTTTCATTCTGAAGACATAAGTAGTCAGGCAGAAGGCAGAAACTTTTTAGAATATAGACCTTGCAAATTAGAACTCTTGCATTGTGTGTGAATACGCATGCATTTGTGTGTGTGTGTGTGTGCATGTGTGTGTGTGTGAGAGAGAGAGAGAGAGAGAGAGGTTTGGCTCTAAAATGTCCCTATATTTCGGTTATTCCTCTGACCTATGCTATAATTAAGCTTTGGACAGCCTTATATAATGTTTAGTGTATGTGGACGACAAGCTGGTCTGAAACACCCTTAGTTTGCTGCTACGGTAACAACTACTAGTAAGCAGCTAATGTTTGGGGGAAAAAATGTTTTTTGGCATTTAATACATGGAAGCCAAAGGAACAGCATCCATATCTTAATGCAAAGCCCAATCTGAAAAATAGTGGGGCACAAAAATTTGGCCGAAGCCAACCCTATGGGCCTATATTTTAATCCCAAGCCCAAAATACCAGATCAGGCTGAGAGGGCTTTGCAGGTCACCAGGCCGGTGTCTTCCCTATCCAACAATGAGCTACTAGGCCATTATTAGAATACGTACAAAACCAAAAAAAAAATAATTAATCTGTCACACACAAGGTTACCTCGGTATAGTTCCGGTACGAGGATTAGGAATGTGAATGTGGTAAGTCACATGCTCTAATATTTGGCAAGATAGAGCTAGGTTTGTACAGATCACACTATTAAAATTTAAAATACTTTAAAAGGTGAAAGCAATTTTTTAAATAAACAGACATTCAGTAAAATATAATTTATTATTCTTCAAATACATCATACAAAAATACAATTCTAGGAGCACTATGTCTCATTTGATTTACATTTTGTCCAATCAAAACTCTACTCTCTCAAGATTTTAGTTCCTTACATTATTTTTTTCCCTGCTAAGGAGAACCTTCAAAAGGGAAAAATGTTGGGTTAATTTGCTGATTTTACAATTTTGGAACATAACGTGTCTTAGAACAAGCATTCCAAAATAAAAATCACTAGGATATTACTATTTCTTGATAAAATTGGTCACACATTCATTCTATGAATTATAAAGGTGGACAAATACAAATATTGGCCAACAAAAAATGCCCATAGGAGTTGAAGCACACTTCGGAAATATCTGATTTATTATAACTTATTTAGATGTGGAGGTGACTCAACAGTCCTTATTGAATGGCTAAATGATGACGCCTCGCCCTTACTTTTTGTACTTTCTTTCTAATAAAGTTCCTCTCCAAGAGAAGAAGTAATTTCTATCAAGGAAGTGCATTATGATAAGAAGCATGGCCCCATTCAATGAAAAAAAATAACCCCCATTTCAAGTGAGTGGCTTGAAATATGTATGTAGGCAGGACCCATCAACGGATGCTACATGGTGGACCACAAATTGATAGACAGTGGAGATCTGACTTCAAAAGTGTGTTTCCTAAACCACTAAGTTTGGTAAAGGACAAATTATATCCAAAGATCAAAATTTTGTTTCATAGATCGTTTCGATTCGCTCATAAACGAAAATATTTTAAAATATTTCAAAATATTTCGAAAATATTTCAGAAGTAATAAATATTAAAATAGTAAAATACAATCTTTTGTATTTTCTCTCAATAAAAACTATACAACTTTAATAAAAAATTTATAAATTTGGGTCTATAGCATGTGTTTTGGTACTTTTTTCTATGTTCCAGTATGTTTTAATAGAAATAATATAGTTTCGTTATTCCACTAGTATTTCGTTTTGCTCTCTTAGAAAACAGAAACGTTTCAGCCATTTCGATAAAAACCAATGAAAATTTTGTTACTTAATTACATCCACCTCCCTTGAGGTTTCAGATTAATACAACCCACCCCCTGAGATTTTAGCAATTACATCATCCTCCCTTGAAATTTGAGGTGAGTTGTATTTTTTCTCAAATGTTAAATTTTTTAACATAATATATGTGATATCAGCCCCAAAAAAAGGGTTCATTACCTAAATTGCCCCTAATATGCATGAAATGACATAAATAGATTTTTTTTTCTTATAAAAATAATTAGTGTGTTGATTTTGAGCCTTCTTCTAATAAAAAAAAAATGCATTACCAATACAAGATTCTAAGAGCAAATTAAATGCCACATATGTATAAAACACAATTTTAATCAATAAATAAATTATAAGTCTCATATTTTTTTAAAACTTTATATGCTATAACTAAAACCCTATATGGATTCTACAAATTTTTATACAAAAAAGTTCTAGTCAATATGAGAAAAAATGACTTACAAAAAGTAATATCGAAATCAACAATATTAGTTAACCTATATTAAAAAGACAACGGTTTAGCTTAAAAAAATTAATTGTACCAAAGTTTTTAAATCCTATATAATATAAAAAAATCAACACACATGTGAGGAAATTTAAAAGCAAAAAAAAATAAAGATTTAAACAATCAACACACACTAATTAATTTATAAAGAAAAAAAAATATTATGTATGTCATTTTATGCACATTAAGGACAATTTAACTAATGAATCTATTTTTTTTACTAGCATCACATATATTCTGTTAAAAAATTTAACATCTAGAAAAAAATATAACTCACCTCAAACTTCAAGAGAGAGAAATGTAATTTTTAAAACCTTATAAGTGAATTGTATTAATTTGAAACTTCAAGAGAAATAGATATAATTTGTCTTTTAATAAAAAAGACTTTTGTTGGAATGCCACCCAACCCCGCTCTGCCAGCAGGCCTACGCCTCCCCTAGCCAACCCCCAACCCTTAGCACTTCCACCAACCCACCCCCTAGCCTCTTCCAAGTCACTCTAGTGTGTCTGCTTTGTAGTCTCTCCCTTTCTCTCTTTAAAATCTCCCTCTCCAAAATAAAATTCCATTCCCGCATTATTCCATTGGGAGTTATTATTTTCACCCCTTGACACGGAAAGTGAGGTAATGGGACGGGTATTTTTTTTTTTTGCCGATTATACCCTTTCTCCCACCTCCTATAAGCCTTAGTTATTTTTTATTTTTTATTTTATTTTGATTAATTTGATTTTTTTAAAAAATAAGAAAAGAACAAAAAAAATTGAGATCACATCAGTGAGTGGAATTGTCAAGGGATATGAGATTAGAGATTTTCTATTCGGATAAGATTTTCTGTTAGGATATTCCTCCCTCTATACACCTAAATTTACCACTGATCAGACAAACATTTGTTATTTTGTTTTGATTAATTTGATTTTTTTTAAAAATAGAAAAAGAACAAAAAAATAAAGGTCACATCAGTGAGTCGGATTGTTAGGGAATATGAGATCAGAGATTTTCTGTTCGGATAAGATTTTCTAATCGAATAAAAATGCATTATTAATTCCCAAGGATAGTCTCAAGAAACAAATTCAAATTCTTTTAATTTAGTATTTTCAAAAAAAATTTATATTAATTAGTTTTGCATTAAATTTTATAAATAGAGAGAAATCTAAAAAAATTAAAAAAAATTTATCAAAATTTCTTTCTTTTATAAAAATCGGGAGGTGGGAGTAAAAGAACTTATAAAATTTGATCATAACAATTTTTTTTATATAAAAATCCAAGAGTTGAGAGTAAAAAAAAATTAAAAAATTTTGATACAATTTTTTTTTAATAAAAAACTGGAAGGTGGAAATAAAAGAAAAAAAATTATCAAAACAAATTTTTTTTTTATAATAACCGGCGTAAGGGGTGGATGGCAACATTGAAGTAAGGGAGTGAAATTATTGACAAAATTAAAAAAGCAAAAGTTTTTAATTGTCAGATTAAGAGGGTGGGGTGTTAAGGGTGGGAGTAGAGTTTTTCTATTCCATTATGACAACAAATAACGAAGTGAAAATAACTATTCTATGCTATTTTATTTCTGCTACGTCCATACCAGTGTTTGTATTGCCACCACGTCTAGAAAAGCTATCTCAACTCTAAGCGTCAAAATAAAATTCCTGATGTTACCCACGGTAGGTAATCTATTAGGCCCTCAAGAGCCACTCTCACAAAACCCTCTATGCTCAGTCTCCCCTCCCTCATGAATCGGGATCATTCAAAGATGCCACTAATTCATAGCCAAACAATAATGAGTTATCACAACCTCAGTTTAGAAGCCGTCTCGTTACAGGAATATGATAGCAAATAAGACTACTTTCAGAGAGATGCCAACCCACATAAAAAGAGAGAGCATCTCCCATGCTGAAGATTAAGTGAATAAATTATTGTGAAAGGAGAACCTCATACCCAGGAGTAGCCAAGTCGCTAATTAATTTTTAACTGTTCTAATATCAAAATAGGATGGAGTTTTTTCATCAAATTGAGGCTGAGAGAGAGAAATTATATGGATTAGCTAATCACTCTCCCATTTGAGATAAACTCCACATGCAAGCATGCGCCAGATCTGATAAATGATGACATCAAGGATACAGGAATGATAGATATCAATCATTACAACATATACAATTACAATATACATACAAACATATATATATATATATATATATATAAGCAAGAGAACGGTGGGTAGAAAGACACCTGTGGAAGCCCATCTTCCAAGAGCAATCTCTCCTCTAATCCCTCATTATCCTCTTTGGTACCCATGAGCAGGAATAAACAAATCTTCAAAACTCTCTGAAAATCTCTTTCTATAGGAAAATAGATACAGATTCCCAAGATAGAGGAGCAACGAGGGTGGGCTAAAATTAAATACTCTTCACACGTTATTTATAGTTTATCTATTATCAAATAAAATAGGATTCTTTTGGGAATCTGGGTTACCTAATAAATTATTAGAAGACATTATTAAATTGCCCGGTTAGTTTCTTATGTAGTTCGTTGATCGTAATACTTTGCTTCCGTGATAGTACCTTAGGCTTTTGGAGCGAATGAGGCTGAAATCAGAAATTTCAAGGTTTTTTTTTTATAAGACAGAAATTTCAAGTTGAAATGTACAATATGAGGAAGCAAGAACTGCATGAATGGGTGAAGAAGGGGGTTGCAGAGAATAACAGCCTCAAATTGTTGGTTGAAAGTCAAAACAACTGTGGTTCTGCTTAGAAAATTATCACTGTCATTTCAAGTTATCATGCTTATACAATATAATAATTTATTAATGTAATATTATGTATAGAAAGATATAATGCTCTTTAAAATATATAGTCATACTCCTAACTATATGGTGGCCTTTAAAATTTTAAATTCATGTCATGTTAACAATGTTATTCGTATCATTATTTAAATAAAATATCACATTATGTAAACATGATGATATGATGTCATAACAATCATTAATCGTTTTGCTGCTATCCGATAAGCAATTTTGAGCCACACAATCTAATATTTTTATGATGTGGTGTTATTATAGAGATTAGATGTATAAAAAAACAAATATTATTTAACAATATTAGCCAAACATATTTAAAAAAATATTCAACGATTAGAATATTTTCAAAAATACTTGAAACAACATTTCTGATGTTAAATGGTTGCAGTTCTTCGTATCAAACTGATTCTTTCAAGAGTCATACAATTAAATGGAAATAAAAATAGAACACAACTATATTATTTGGTCCACATTTTTAAAAATAAAAATTACAGTTGGCTACATAATGTTAACATAGCTTTCAGAAATCAAAATCAATACCCACCTACATTCCGCACTTTTTATATATGTCACATTGCGTGTTCGCTTTTAAATCCTATGATTCCCAACTAACTGAGTCACTTGACTTGAGCACTTACATCATCTGTTTTATTTCCTCTTTTTGTTATTTTTCATATTAGTCTACAAAAATGGGTCCATTTGGAGAATTGCTTCTGTTTGGAATTGTATTCAATTTTTTTTTTGTTTTCATTTCTTCTTTTTTTTTTTTGTGTTTTTCAAAAAATATATAATAGAAAGTTGAAAACATCAGCGTTTTCATATCGTTATCATTTTCTTATGGAAAACAATTTTCAAAGATTTAGAAAATAACTTATGAAATAAGTCTTCATATCAGTTTTCTTTTTTCTAATATCAAAAACAGAAAAAAGTTTTCGAAAATGCAATCAATTGCTTGGCACTTTCAATAGGTGCAATCTTCGGATTATAATCACTTTCAATAGTATTTATGAGTTTAGTGATGCAATCAATTGATTCGCAACCCAACTTCTCACTTCTTTATCTTTTTGCCCAAAATGTTGACTTATATTCTTTTGCTCCTAAAATACAACCTTCAAAACATAACTTTAAATTTTGGTTTTTTTTCTTGTTCAGCAAAAACTGTTTACAAACTTCTACTATTGTGAAGCTAATAGTAGGCAAAAGGACACTTTGCCAAATAGATAATGCATGTCCAAATGAAAAGGGACGGCTCATGTTTAAAGTTAAAACATGCCTCGTTAAGCAAACAAAATTTGAGTTCAAGTTGCATCAAGAGATATCCAATAGGAGACATCCATCCAGAATCTCCCTAAGTGGGGAGTACATGATTCAAGCCCTTTTGAGGCAGTGATGCTGGGCAAATTACGCTCTCTCTTTTTTCTTTGTTGAAAAAAAAAAGGATAAAAAAAAGTTTCAAAATATAGTGAAAATTCGTAACTACATAAAACTTTAACATGAACTTGAGTTTGATTTTGTAGGGTGAGTATTGATTTTGATTTTGAAAGCCAAGTTGGGCTTGAGTTTTGACAAATGCAACTTGAGTTTTGCAAAAACTATGGGATGTCACATTGCGTGTTGGTTTTTTGAATTCAGCACTTACATCCTTTGTGTTTTGCTTCTTTGTTTCTCATTTGTCTACAAAATGGGCCAATTTGCATATTTGTGTTTCGCTTGGAATTGTTTTCAAAATTTTTGTTGTTGTTTTTAGTGTTTTCAAAAACAAAAACAGTAAAAAGTTTGAAAACATTAGATTCGTATTCTTATCATTTTGATGTGGAAAATCTTTGTCGAGAATTTAAAGAAAACGAATAATATTTCATAAATATAGAGTTTTTTCCAATAAAGTTCATGAAAATTGTTTTCAAAAATAGTTTACCAAACAAGTTTCCATATCAAGTTTAGTTTTTTTTTTTTCGACAACAGAAAATAACTTTCACAAACGAAACCAAGCATGAAGCACTTTCAAGAGGAGAAAATTTTGGATTATGTGATTAGTGTTTTGGTAAAGAGTTAGTTGACCCAACTTCTAGCTTCTTAATTTTTTGTTTTTTTTTTTTTGCCCAAAATGTAACACCTGTTATTTTGCTGGTAAGACACCAAAAGCTCTTCACCAACTTCCACTTTTGTGAAGCTAAAAGTAGGTAGAAGTTTGTAAATTTCTAGTTTTTACAAGGAATTAATGCATGATAAAAATTTAAAATTGCTTGAGAAAATGTATAATATATATATATATATAAGACATACTTAGAGGTGTCAAGTTAGCCCCGTGGCAAGTGGCGCCCCAACCTATTATCTTAGGACATAGGTTTGACTGTCCCTCCTTTACCCTTGGCTATCTCTTTCATGCACCCAAAAAAAAGTATATGTTTATATATTTGTATATATATGCTCTTGAAGCAATCTCTCTCTCAAGATATTTTTACAGAGAATGCTCTCATGTTCTCAATCATGTTTTGTGAATCAATTACTTATCAACCAAGAAAAAAAAAGAAAAAGAATGACAGAACCTCAGCTAGGGTTAGAGACTAGCATACATGGTTTTTCCAAACTAATTGTGCAAGAAAAATCAATGGCATCATGACTAACACTTTGAGAAATTAGGAAATAGGGTGAATTTCACCTAGACCCTCTCGAGTTTGGTTTTTCAACAGTAAGACTCACCACCTTTCATAAATGGCGACCTAAACCCCCTACCGTGAATTGCCATTCAAAACCCTCGAGTGATAGGGGTATGAATGACCTTTCACATGCTATATATAGATGCGTCTAGGTATACATCTAGTAGAATGGCAAAACACACCAAATTTGTGTGCCAAAAGACTGTCCCTCACCTATCCCCATCAAGCCTTCTCATCCAGCCCATCTTCTTTCTCTCTCTCTCTCTCTCTCTCTCTTCTCTTCTTTCTTCTTCAACAATCCAGTCTCGCTTCTTTCTCTTTCGGTTTTTTTCTCTCTTTTCTTATTTCTTTCTTCACTCTTTTGCACATACAGTATCAGACGACTGTATGTAGAGCATGCACAATAAAAAGGCCTTGCAAGCATGCAATGGCTGCTATTCGTTATTAGAGAGATGATCCTAAGAAGTATTTTCATGAATACCTCACAAAAGAGGCTCATATAAGAACTTAATCTAAAAATGTTATTCCAATGCCGAATGAGGTTTTGTGGCCAACCGTAGAACATGCTCCTATAATGCCACCTTTGATTACAAGGATGCCTGGCAAGCCTAAAAAGAACAGAAGGAGGGAACCAAATGAGCTAGCTCCAATGTCCCAAAGCAAAAGGTCAAGCACACTTGGATGCTACCTTTGTAAGGAGTTTGGCCACAACAAGAAGACTTGTCCTCGACATCCTTCTTCACAAAGAGGTTCATCTTAGGTGTTGTTTTCCTGTTAAATGTTTTTTAGTTCAATATTTTTTTAATGCCTTATAAGCTATGACATGTTTTGTTTATGTTGCTAATGTGTTTTTGTTGATGTTCTTTGTAGAGATCAAATGATGCAGCAAGAATTAACTCTAGTCGATCTTGTGGCACTTCTAGCAGGGTTCATTGAGCCTCTCAGTCTACTAGTTCCACCCATAGGAACGAGTATCTCTTATTTTATTTTTTTAGATTTGTTATCTTTTATGTTGTAGTTGCTTGCAGCTCTCATCCTTTTACTTCTCTTACACAATATACGTTGATGAATGGCATAAGAAGATTGCTGCAATGCATGCATAGGTGTTATAGAGGTGGTTCCTATGGCTTGAAGACCTGAAGTTAAATATGTTGCTGTGTTATGAAGGTGTTTGGACTTTGTTTCTGATGATACTGTTCCTTTTGCTTGTAAGTTGGTGCTTCTACTCTCCTTTTCTTTAACTTATCAGGTGGTTTTTTATGTAATGGGATAATGGATGATAATTTGGAGCTATGTCCTCTGTTTGGTATGGGGTTGTGTTCCCCTTAGGTCGTTTATGGGGTTGTGTTCCCCTTTTTGATGGACAATATGGGGTTGTGTTTTCCTTTTTGATAGACATATGGAGCTGTGTTCCCCTTTCTAGAATGACACATCTTATTTATATATAAAATTGTTTGTTACATTTTGGCGTCATTGTTACATTACGGGCATAACCAATAACTTGCTAGACTTCATGAAAATCATAGCTATCATAAACGCAACAATAGAAATGCCAAAAAAATATCATGCTCACCATCATGATTGTTTTCAACCTCCCTGTGTGTTTTTTAAAATCTGAACTCTGATATGAAGCTCTCTAACTTGATGAAAAATCTCACCAAATTTATACAAACTATTTTGTTTGAAGTGACTCCCCTCTAGAAAATTGATCTCATTATTGGTAGGCTCCCAAAATATATCAAATCTGCATCTATCTACCTCACATACAAAGTATAACTTGTTAAGATTACCTTCGGATTCGAAAATCTTCACTGCAGCTCGTTGCCCATAACACTTTTTATTTTTGAATTTTGTGTATTCTCCATTGAGTTGGCTTCCATTTCTCGCTGAACTTGAATAGAAGGCCATTTCGGTAACTCTTTTTTGCTGATAGAATAAAATGTTGAGGCTTTCTGTAGCTGTGTGACAACAAAATGCAAGACTTACTTTCAGTGTTAGACTTTGAGACACACGAGAAAGTGAAGAGAGAGTGGAGGAAGAGTGTGAGTCCCAAGTGGCTGCACATGGGTGGGGATGGAATCCTAGCAGGCTATGGCAGTGACAGGTTAGCTCCAAAGTTATGTGCTGAAATCCCACATCACCTGAAAAAGGAGAGGGGAAGTGCTATATATATAGGCACTTGTCTCTCATTGATACATCGCGTTTTAAAGCTGTGCGGACCAAGGCTCAAAACGGACAATATTGTAGTATGTGGATCCTAAGTCATGACAAAATGGTATCAAAGAAAATCTCAGTCAGAAGTATGGAGATCCAGCCCAACACGAGGACGCATTGCCCATTAGGGGGGTAGATTGTGAGACCCGAGCGACTGTATGTGGGCGGAGACGAGATCTTAGCAAGCTGGCTCCAAGATTATGTGCTAAGATCCCACATCGTCTTGAAAATGAGAGGGGAAGTGCTATATATGTAAGCACTTGTATCTTCTTAGTACAATGCATTTTAAAGCTGTGTGACGGCCAAAATCCAAAGCTGACAATATTGTGCCATGTAGATTATGGGTTGTGTCCTTGGTATAATACGTTTTAAAGCTGTGCGGGTAAGGCCCAAAGCGGACAATATTATACCATGTGAATCTTAGATCGTGACAAACAGATAAAGAGAAATGAAGAGAAAATATACGTTGAGTATTTATAACCTATTTTTCCTAACTTGGAGTTAGGCAAAGAGGCATGCATTTGTTAGTATTTTTTTATTGCATTTGGAGGACTTTTTGGTCATTTTAGTTGGTCAACTGGCCAACAAATAAAATTATAGTAATGGATCTGATGGCAGGGGCTGGCAGTAAACAAAACTCAGGGGGTCTAAGTATCCATTTATGAACGGTGGTGGATCTTGTTGTCGAAAACTCAAACCTGAGGGAGTAAAGGTGAAATTCATCCTTAGGACATATAACATTTCTAAATTTTGATAGAATTTGATGCTTTCATATAATTAGATCAAGATGTCAATGCCAAGTTATAACACATCTTAGTACACTATTAACATAAAAGAAATTAACTTAAAATTCATCTTTTAACCCTTAATTATAACTACTGAACTTTAAACAACTTATATAACTAATTATAAGAAAGTTGTGATTTAGAGACAAAACATTTAACTCATAATTATCGTTACAAACTTTTAACAAAATTGTGTTTCGTTGTAAACGCGAGCTTTTGGAGATGAAAGTAATTCTCGTTAAAGGGTTTGGAGTATTAGTGACCACTTTTTGTTGGGAAAGATTCTAATCGTCTCGCGGAAAGTATATTTTGGTTACCAAATAAGCGAAAAAAGGATCTAAGTAACCTTTTTGATACCAGACAAAGCTAAAAAGTAAAAGTGGAACAATTTTTGACAATTCACCCTCATCCCTAAAAGCTACATTTTGAGATGATTTTGTTCAATGCCAATACTTTATGTAGCATCAGCGACCAAATTATCAAGTCACTAATATAGACAGCATAAAAGAGATTCTGGAAGTTTCAAAATAATAGAAAGAAAAAAACTTCATATATGTTCCTTTTTAAAGAGACATTGCTTTTTTTTTTTTTTAAAAAAAAAAGATCTCTAAAGTCTACCTGCACATCTTCTTGGTGTATTGTTCACTTCTAGTAACTCCTTAAACACACCTTTTTTGTCCTGTTTCAAAGCATTTTAATCGTTAGATTTTTTTTTAAATTTCTGACACAAGACAAAAGTGTAACTAGGAGGAACTCTCTGAAAAGTAAAAGAATAATAATTTTACATGGTTTTTTTAGTATAGATTTAAAAAAATATATATATATATATAATATATGTATGTATGTATTGAATAACGTAATGACAAAAAGTACACATTGCGAAGAAACAAAGCATATAATTTCAATTTACACTAATTCTGCCAATACCACGCACCCAAGAGTATATAATGCTTCTTTTTTTTTCCCCCCAGTGAATGATTCAAGACCTGCGCAAAATGCCATCAAAACGTAGGCGAGAAAGTAACAAACGCATAATTTCACAACTCGAAGTATTGAAAAGGTACAATGAGCACGAAACACACAAGGAATAAGTTGAAAGCCATAAATAATGGCCATGCACCATAAGCAAATAGCCCTCTCAAGTAGGGTCTCCTTAATAATGGCCATTCAATGGGTCTGTCCTTCATGAATGGCTTTGGAACAATGGAAGAATAAAATACCATCCAGCTACCAGAAATAAAGAGCCGCTCAAGTAAACAAACTTAGAATACCAATTACAAGGCATTGAACAAAAAATCTCTCTTCATTATATGCACCTAATCATTCAAATTAACCAGCTAGCCATTCAAAATTCAACGTTCTAAATATACAGCCCACGCACTTCGGCTGCTGCTCCCATACCTAGTTTTACCCGTCACTACAAAAATTTGGTATGGACAGTTAAAAAACAATGATCTGGGCAATACAGAGCACCTTTTCTCACCTGTATCAGCAAAATGCAAATGCATATAACCAGAACCTTCAAACAATTTCACATGTTATTTTAGAAATTATACGTCATAAGAAAATGAAATTTTACAGCCTGCAAATTAAATGCAGTGTTACCATGCATAATGGTTACAAGCAAATGCTTTTTAACACATTTTATGTTATAAAGGCCCTCTTTGAACTTGGATGGAAATATGAAATTCCAGAATGATACACTGATTCAAACTCCCAACACTTCGGAATAGAACCCTTGAATTGGTGGGGTTGCCATGCCATCCTCTTCGTAGGAAAACCTTAAGAAGCCCTTTTCTGTTTATACTTTTTGGCGCAGAAGACATACACCACCATGTTTGAGAAGCTGAGTCCAGCCAAAAGCCAGAAAAAATAATCAAGATGACCCTCATTCAAGTTATCCGGTATCCATCCAGCCTTCCCGCCCTTGGTAGTTATAGATGTCACTACAGTAAGAATAAAAGAGCTCAAGTAATTTCCCAAGGAAGTTGTCAGAAGGGAAAGTGCGCTACACAAGCTACGCATGGCATCCGGTGACTGGTCATAAAAGAACTCAAGTTGACCGATGAATGTACATACTTCTGCAGCCCCCAACAAGAAATACTGGGGTATTTGCCATAAGATACTAAGTGGTACTGGAACATTTTCATCTACCAAACCAAGTTCTTTAGCAAGTGCCAGCCTGTTCATCTCCACCACAGCAGCAGCTGACATGCATAATACCGAAATAAAGAGGCCGATTCCCATCCGCTGTAATTCTGAGAAGCCTCTCTCCTTGCCAGTAAATTTCCTTGCAATCGGGACGAGGACCCTGTCATAGACAGGGACCCAGAAAATAACGCTGATAACATCAAATGTTGAAAGAGAGGCCGCAGGAATGGAGAAGGAACCAACGGTTGTGTCCAGCATCAACCCTTGCTCAACAAACATTGTAGACATTTGAGCATAAACAGCAGAAAATACGATTCCAGTAGCCCAAATTGGAAACATGCGGATCAATATTTTCAGTTCCTCCACCTGCGTTACAGTGCAAAGCCTCCATGGATTGGAGAAGTCCCCACTTTTGTTCTCAGCATCCGAGATTACCGCAGCTTTGTCAAGGCACCTACAAAAGGGATAAGAGTTTTAGTGAAGATTTTACAGATTTTGATGTTGAGGAGTACAAGAAAGAAATGGGTGAGATTATCCATTAAGCATATCAAACCAAAAAAAAATAAAATAATTTTAAAAGAAAAGTTGTCAGTACAACATATAATTGTAGGAATTTGGATAGTTCACATCTTAAAGAAAGTCATTTTTCCAAGTGAAAACATATTACACACAGCATAGTTCCTATAATTCTCTTTGGCAAATCAGATTTGCATACTCTATGGAAATGCTGCATCTTCTCAGGAATGACTCAATGTAGATTTTATGTTCAGTCTTTCCTCTTGAACTATGCAGGTTAGATAAAAATTTGTAAAAATGTGCAAAAAACTTGTATTGCAGTTGAGTCCAAGAAACAAACTTGTTGTGTTGTGTTGTGTTGGTTAACGAGGAAACAGACATGTTTTAAAAAGAAAAAGGCGGATATGGTAAACTTTTTTAGAAATGTCTGAAAATAACATAAAACCAACCAAAACATGTATATAAGCTAGTATTTACGTAACTGAAAACATTTGAGGTCTACTGGTTTATTCGCAGAATGGGCAGAAGTGCACAATTTCCAGTTCTAAGTCAATGCAAACTGAATCAGTAAATTAACATCAAAACAAATCAATGTTATCAAACATTAAGTGGTTATGATTCTGTATGTGAATAAGGTTCCAATTAGACGAGGCTTAAAATAATAATAACAATAACAACAACGACTGACATACAAAGGTCAAATGGGTTCTGAGGTTTAGGTAGGGATGTGCAGCCGGTAACAAGATTGATAGGGTCTTTCCAATAACAGGCTGAAGGATATGGTTTAACAAAGTTGTTTAAATTATTAGAATAAAAAAAAATTCAGAAGCAATTGGAAAGAGAGAGAGAAAAAAAAAAAAAAGGTACTAGAAATAACAACCAAAAGAATAAGGGGTTTAATCATTGTCCTCTTTCTATTTCTTTCTCCTCTTCTCCATTCTACGTTCTCATAAATTAACTCAAGTTTAAGGTGTTTTCTTTGCTCTCAATTTTAATTTTTAGTAGCAAAATAAGGGAAACAGAAACAACTTTTGTTAAGGATTCCTAATAGGTACTGAAAAACTCATCATTCTAGCATATCTTGAAGTCTTTTGATGCGTTTCTGTTACGTATTGGTGGAAACATTGGAAAGTGTGTTTTCCACTACTGTTCTATGTCGGTTGTCAGTTCTTTAGAAAAAAGAAACATTTTGGCTGTTTCTATGAAGCCACACACACACCCACCCAACCAACACCTACAAAACAAAAGCAAAAAAACCAAAACAAAGGAAGAAACAAAAAAAATGAAATTAACCACTGAAGGATATAAAGATAAAGAGGGTCATAAAGTTTTCACTAAGCAAAATCATTAGGAAATGGGACAATGATTTAAATTAAGAATTTAAGGTGTGTTAAAATATATAGGAAGGAACTATTTCCAAGAGATGAGATAGATCAGACAACTTCCTATTACTTCTATGTTGGCAAATCACAATTGCATACTTTATCAAACTGCTGCATCTTCTCACCAATTAACAACTGCCCTCCAGTCCTTCCTTTAAGTCTATGGAGGGTAAGGATATAAAACCAAGCTCCATGAATGACTAGTGAGAGGAGATGACCATTCAGTAAGTTTCTTCAGCTTGAGTTGGATTAAAAGCACGGAATGTATCTGGATCATCACCGTCTCTAAGTAAAGTATTTTCTACAGTAGCACCATGCCAGAGAGACACCACTAGAAATACCTCAATTTTCTCAAGTATGACAGACACAAAATTATGCAACTATTCAACTTAAAGATTGCATTTCAGGTCCAGACATCTCAAATGAAATCAATTTTCGTATCCAAGCTAAAAACTAAAATTACTTGGTCACGAAACAATCATTTTTCATTTATAAGTCCTTAATTTAACCACAATAAAAAGGAAATGGAAAAAGAAAAGAATCTACATAGTTGAAAAATGTGTTGCATTAAACACAGCAGAATCCATACGATTGCGTTCCCAGCACAAGGTTACAGAACCATGACAGAATAACTGAGGATAAATGAGGACATCTACACACCTAAATGAAATTAAGCTTCCTAGTTTTCTTTCACTTACCAAATGAGATATCCCATTATATTTAAGAAGTAATTCAATATACCTAGCACATAGTCTCAACACTTCCACGAGAGAGCATCATATAATCTCATTACTTGCAGTATAGGAATAATTATGGTAGTCATCAAATTTACACAACTAACTTGTGCATTCAATCAAAATAGATTAAAAAAATCCCTATAACACATTTCAGGTGAGGATGAATTGATAAATAAGTGAATAAGGCCAAAGAAAACTGATTGCAGATTAAAATAAATGTTTCCAAATTTATAGAAGTGTTTAAACCAGGAGAACAAGGAAGAAACTTACTTCAGTTCATCTGTATGGTCCAGTTTCCTGCTTCCTTTAATTGCTGAGGTTTTGTCTGGTGTTTCATACAGGAGACTACTGTCCGAAGGGACCTCCAAACTCCAATTGCGGAATGTGGCAACCAAAACTTGACACATTCTTGTAAGAGGGCTTCCCCCTGGTTTCTGAAATCTATACAGAGGAGTGCCTGAAAAGAAACTTGCAATAGCAATGCCCATAAACAATGCAGGAATGCCAAAACCTAGGCCCCACCCAGCATTGTCTTGAATCCACACAATTAAACTACTAGATACAAGAGCACCTAAATTGATAGAAAAATAAAACCAATTAAAGAAGGATCCCTTCTTCACCCTCTCTTTAGGATCAGTATCATCAAATTGATCTGCCCCAAAGGAAGAAACACATGGTTTGATACCACCAGTTCCAAGTGCAATCAGATAGAGCCCAAAGAAGAATATCATATACTGGGCAGGAGTAGCAGAAGGACATATGGAATCAACACATTCGGCAGGCTTAAGTGCAGGAATGGTTGCTGAGAGACTCAATGTGCACATTCCCTACACAAAATAACAAAGTTCAAAAACGTAAGAAAGGTATAGATAAAAGCCATTCCTGCAACATTGGAGAAGACAGAACGCATATATGAATAACATAATTATCTCCCAATCATCATCGGCAACATGCCTAGCCTTGGTATTTTGTTAACTTAACTGGAAGTCAAAAAAGTGATATCCCACCTAAGTTGAATAGACCAGAGTTAATATGAAATCCCCAACTGGGACATGATCCAAACCCCAACATCAGAGGCAAGAAAAGTATTGTTTCGTAACATTAAGTTTGTTCACAAATTTTGTTTCTACTTCTTTCTCTGTTTTCATATTAATTACTAAAATGACTTGCAGTAGAACCTACTAGAATTCAGAGTTATCAGAAAAGACAGAAGATAAGGTAAAAGAAAAGCCTCTAAATTCTCCAAAGAAGCAGTTGAGCCCATCAAACAAACTTCATCATATATAAGTCTTCTCCATTCCTTCACCTTGTTGACACAATTTAATAATATGTCAAGATTCTTCGTTTTTTAATCCTTATAATTAAATTCCCAGTTTAAGTTACACAAGTAGTTCTGTTGCCATCCAACCATGTTGGGTAAGCAGCTGACCACCAATTCATTCTACTTGCAATGACTACAATAGTGACCCATTATTTAAGTAAGATATAGACCAGATGGTTCCAACTCAATCATTCAATACAGTAAGGGGTACACCTAGGAAATACCTGAGGTTATAAATTTCAGAAATGATTCCTTTCTTACTGAACAGAGAAAAAAATATCAAATTTCTTGAAAATCATAGAAACTGCGTCTTTTAAGTAAATATTGTTGCTATCAGTACTTTATGAAATATTAAAATATCCTAAACGGGTCAACACTGATTTGAAAGAAAAGTAATATTAAGTTTATCAAAACTCCAACCATCTTCATCAATAAATTAAAAACTAAAACTTTGCCCCATAACAACCTCATTACAACTCAATAAGTAATAAAGTCATGCAACCCTTGAATGGACCCTTGCTCTCCAGTAAGACAACAGGATTCCAACAGAAAGCTGTAGGTAACGCATAATTGGAAGCTAAAAGTTAAGTCACACAACACAACACACATGGCTTTGAACAGAAAACTATAAGATGATGTACTGCATGTCCAACACGAAGATGGATCACAGCAAGGACAAAAAAAGCTGAGGTTGTTCATGTATCATCAACCATCTTTATGTGCCCTAAGATTTGAGCACAGTGACAACTACTGTTCATACTTACAACAAAATATATTGTAGAGAAGACAGCAATCGTCCAATATCTTCCCCAACATGCATCTGCCAGGACTGCTCCGATAAGGGGTGTTAGGTAGCAAGTGCCTGCCCAGGTGGAAACATTTCTTGCAGCAGAGACATTTCCTTCATGCAATTTTTTGGTGAGATAGCTGACCAGATTAGTAGCAATCCCATAGTAAGCTAGACGTTCACAACATTCAGTACCTGTTTTTAACTTCAAGGTATTAGGAAAAGATGGAATACCAGAAACATAAAGAAATGTAGACAATGATGGACTAGTAACTACCAAGAATAAAGGGGCATGCTCTCCAATTTCCAGTGTTGCTCTTCAACACAGGTTGCCCCTTAATGTCAACTGAACCATCTCCTGTGTATGGTCCACTGCTTTCTTTCTGAAGACATAAGAGTAAGGCAGAAAGCAGAAACCTTTTTAGAATACGAACCTTGCAGTGTAAAACCCATGTTGTGCATATTTGAGAGAGAGAGAGAGAGAGAGAGAGAGAGAGAGAGAGAGTTTTGGCTCTAACGTGTTCTATATTTAGTTTGTTCCTTTGACCTATTATTAAGCCTTTGACAACCTTGCATTATGTTTACTGTGTGCAGACAACAACCTGCAGTAACAACTTCTAGCAAGCAGCTAAGGTTTGTAAACAATTACATTGAAGCCAACAGAACAGCTATCAAAACACTAAGAATGAAAGCATGGCACGTGTTAAGTTGAGCAAGTTCACCACCACTTTTAACCAGGAGCAGAGTGGGGGATGTTTACTATTGGACAGTAAAAGGGATGAATAAAGGATAACTTTCCCATTTTGCCAACCTAAAAAAATATTAAATTCCTTCTATCTTTACAAAATCAATATTTTTTCATCCACAATTTTCGCCCACGGAATATATTACAGCAGAATGCACTAAAATCCTGCAAGTGATATTTTCCAATCTAACCACATTCGCCCACCCAAAAAGGGAGGAAAAAAAAATTCAGATAGGATCAATCAAACCATTGCTCCTTTCTACAGGAAGGCAGATATATAATTTTTGAGGACCAAATAGGTTTTTCACCTCTGACCTGAGAGCAGATGGATCTCTCACTCAACATGTCTTTCTAATAATAGAGGGATACAAGAAATATGGATGCAAAAAACAATGTCATTTTGCCTGCCATTATGAAAGAAGAATATTCACATTTTTTCTCAATAAGAAAGCAATAAAATTGACTCACATTTAAATAGGTAAACAAAATTGAGAAAAAGTAGCTATAAAACAGTTGCCATTAACTTGGGATGCGATCAGGAACTTCCTGGAGTTTGACCAAGGCCAGATAATTTATTTAATAGGTAAAATTTAATAACATTGATTACAGAAAATATAATCAGCTACTCATGCCTTCATGCTAGCTCATTGAGGTAAGAAACCCCACCTTTTGAACCAACATATAATTTGAAGCATAAGGCTTAGTTGGATGAGAACCATAGAGTATCTTTACTCCCAGGGTGAGCAATCATCAGTCCACTCCTTTTGAATTGTTGGTACCAACATTTGGAGTCCAGTCTAACATTTATTTTGTGGCAGTTTTAAAGGATTATTTGAGAATGACTTCATCTTGTTTGATTAAAAAATGATAATTTTTTTCTTTTTTATAATTCCATTAATAATCTGAAGATTGACAGTGCATTGGAAATATTAGAAGTCAAATTGTGATACTGATGATGTACTTCAACAAATTTCTTGTAGTAATACTTCTAAGCAAACTAGAGTAGCTGAGCATAGAACGGTCACTTGGTCAAAAGTGGATCAAACTTTTAGGCTATTTACAAACTTCCCTTTGGAAAACACTCTATTAGGCTTTTTCTTTCAACAGCTCATAGAAGCATTTATGTATGTAATATCAACCATGTCAACTATGATGGTCTCGCTGCTGCCAGTCCTTCCACCAGTGACAGATTTCGAGCGAACGGTTGCTTCTCTGGGGAAAGATGGGCTGGTTAGGCGGACCATGATGGAAGGCCAAGGGCAGGGGGTCATGGAAGTGTTTCGAGCTTTACTAATATATAGGGGTGGCAAGCTTTAGAGAGTAGGGGCGAGGTCACCATACTAAAGAAGGCCGTAAGCAGTGGCTCGACGTAGATGGTTCGAATCAAGCGAAACCAAAGGCATTCGTTGGCACCCGCAATGACCCCGGGTCCCGTTTCATGGGGTCGCTTAGACGCCTTATGCATATAGTTCCTTTAGACATAACTTCTTCCATACTTCATGGTGTCAAGACCTCAGCAGGCGCACAATCATTGTTAGGTTGTAAACAGTGTCTTTATCATTACTACTGTCTATAAAAATTGACAGTCTGATAGATCTGTACCCCTATTTCTGACCAATCAAAATTTCTCAATTTCAAATTTCTTAAAATGCATTGGCTTCTGCCACAACCAGAGTTCAAAAACTTCAAATATTGCAACTAATATTCATTTTGTACATGGTTTGACTTCGGAACATTTGCATGGTACTAAGGATGGAAATGCACAAATGAAGTAAGATTAACCATCAAACTGTTTTTGTTATTCAGCTCTAGCAGTCACTTGAGCACTTTCATCCAAGGTTAGGAAATAATGGACAGGTGAAATTATCTAGTTGAAGATTATCACAATGGTGGCCAGAAAGGAATCAAACTCCAAATCTATGCATGTCTAAATCCTACAATGAGATGCCAGGCCACTATCAGAATATGTACATCACCAAAAATAACTGATCTGTCACATATTTCTTCTATTAACTGCTAAAGGTGGACAAATGAAAATATTGGCTAACAAATGAATGTCCAAAGGTGTTGACGCACACCTTAGAAATATCCAATTTAACTTACTTATTTAGATGTGGGAAGAAAACCTTCATGAGAATAAAGTCCAAAATAGCAAGGTAAACACGGGAACCCAGCAGTGAGAATCCACTAACACATCCCAAAATCCCCGTATATGCAATGCAAACAAGGGTCTAACATGTTTTTGTGAATATAAGAGAAATTCTGGCTTTACTAGAATACCTCCATGAAGTGCAGCCAATCAAGTTGAACAAATTTCTAGCGGAAGTGACTTAGCAGTCCTTATTGGATGGCTGAAGAATGAATATCAAGGTCCTTGTAGATTTTGTCATCTTATGCTTGAGGTTATGGATCTAGTGAAACGTTTAGAAACAGGATTTTAGTGGACCATGAGATTGGAAAAAAGGTAAGAGTTCTCATTAAGTCAAGGGCACTCACCTTCATCCCTTTCAGATAGCATCACAACCCCACCCTCCCCGACACAAACACCATGACATAGCTGGGTTGGGATATTACACTATGTTGCATCAGATCCTTCCAGTTAGGAAGGACACCTCGCCCTTAATTTTTGCTTTCTTTCTTTCTTTCTAATGAAGTTATTTTCCAATTGAAGATGGAATCTCTGCCAAGGAATTGCACTTACAAATGAGAAACCAAGGCTGCATCCAGGCCTAGAGATGTAGTGTTCATAATAAAAAATAAAATAAAACCCTCACAAAGCCACTTAATTATCAAGGAACAATAGAGTAGGTGGCTTGAAATATGTAGGAGGAAGGACCCATCAAAGCATGCCACATAGTGGGCCACAAATTGATACCAGAAGAGATCCAACTTGAGAAGTCTGGTTCTTGAACCACTAAGTCTCTAAGGCTGTTTATCTATGACGGTCCGCCAGGTTAAAGCAATGTAAATAAAAAGTCCAAAGAAGCTCAATACTTGTCAATAGCAAGACCTTGCTCATGTATGAACTAAGGGTCATGAAGTTCAATAGCAAGACCCTGCTCATGTATGAACTAAGGGTCATGGCTTCGTCAGTAATAGGAATGCCAATGAGACAATCCACTCACTTGACCAAGGCTGGCACAATTTTCTTAAGCCTACAAATGTTACGTCTAGTCTAAGCTTCTCTACTACCGTAGAAAGTTTGTGGGCTAACGATACGTCCCAAACTGAATCCACTAGTCCCCCAAGGGTCACTTCACAAAACCCACCATCCTCTGTGTCCCCTCCCTCATCTCTCATCTCAAGTAGCTCAACTAACCTAGCCCATCTTCCAACAATGGTATTTCTTTCATCTCACACTTTTTGGTAGAGCTCTTTCACCTGGTGGAACCCCTTATGGATCTAAATCTTGAATTTGTAAATTCAAAAACTTGCATTCTGCACAATAGCAACACAAAGGGAGTCATCACCAAAGGTTCCAGTAATTCAGAATCCAGCAATGATGATTTGCCACAACTTCAGTTTACAAGCCGTCTCATGACAAGAGTATGATAGCAAACATGACTACTTTGAGAGAGAGGCCAACACACATTAAAAGAAAGAGCATCTCCCATGCTAAAGTATATGAACAAAATATTCTGAAAGTAGGAAAAGAAAAACCTCATACCTAGGAGAAGCCAAGTTGCCAATGGCTTTCTAGACTGTTCTAATAGAAAAGAAGATGGAGCATTCTCATCAAATTGAGGCTGAAACTATATGGATTAACTAATTACCCACTCATTTAGAATAAATTCCACATAGCAAGCATGCACCAGATCTAATAAATGATGACATCAACGATGCACATTAAATAATTCCACATCAACAAATGAACTTGCACACAGGATAAACGTGGTTGAGCGAAGAAGTTAAAAAATATTTGTTGTCCCAGTTATACTGATGCACCAATGGTGAATAACTAAACAAATCTTTTGATTCCCAAGTCTCTACATATTGGGATAACTGAACTAGGGATTTCAACCAAAAGGACACTCCACCCTTAACGGTGTCCAACAAAGATTCAGAAGATGAAGGGGGTGTTTATCTATAATTTTTTCCTCTTCCAATATGGGATGCCCTAGTGGGCTTTATGAACCTTCTAGTCATTTTTTCCCCTCCATCTTTAGGATCTCAAGCTCATAATGCCTTACAACACTTAGAAGGAAGATGACTTTTTAAACAAGTACAAAAGACTCTTCATACCAAAGTTGCATCATGAGCATTAATTGCTCTTTATGTTTAATGCTATTGTAAATGAACTAGAGAAGGAAACACCCATCAATGATCATTATTTGGGCAAATGATCAGCTGTCATCAAAGCATTTTGTTAAGCCTATTCTCTACTTGGTAGTGAAAAAGAATTTCCTAAAATGTTGGGTGGAGTGAATTTGTTCTGGCTGGACCAGACTTGGGCTTGAATAATTCGGTAACTGATAATGTTCATATCAAGTATGGAATATCATATGTGAATGCCATATCTGCTAGTGCACACGACTCATACCCAACAGTAAAAATTTGAACCATAGCTTCTAAAGTCAAAATCAGAAGCCCAAAAACCCCAGAGCCAAAGCTGAGTTGCACGGTAAGACCTAGTCAACCAATTAACCTAATAATAATTTCGAATTAATCGAAACCTAACATCAAATTAACCCCTGAATCGTTCCAAATTATTCGGAAACTCAAAAGAACGTGAAAACAATTAATTCATACAGAATCAATACATGAATGATAGATGTCAGACACCAGAACCTATATAAGTATACGTACAAGAGAGAGAGAAAAAGAAGGGTGTGTAGAAAGATACCTGTGGAAGTCCATCTTCCAAGAGCAATCTCTCCTCTAATCTCTCATCCTTCTGGGAAGCCATGAGCAGAAATCAACAATCTCTCTCTCTCTCTCTCTCTCTCTCTCTCTCTCTAAACAGAGATAGGTAGATAAAGATACAGATTCTGGAGGTATAAGAGGGGGAATGAGGGCGAGACACTCTGCACAGGATTTTGGGGATCAGGTTGACGTATAAATGATTAGACCACCGTTATTATTTTTTCTCATTAATTGCCGGGGTTTGTTTCTTATGTAAATTGCTGACTGTAATACATTGCTTTAATGGTGGTACGTTAAGACTTTTAGGAAGGAAGGAGGCTGAAATCAGAAATTGTGGTTTGAAACGTACAAGAAAAGGAACGAAAAGCTGCATGGATGAGTGAAGGAGGACGTTGCAGCGAATAAAAACCCAAAATTATTCGTTGAATGTTTTAGTCTTTTAGAGAAGAATGGTCGTTAGACGCAAGTGATTCACTTAGATAATTCTATTATGCAGTTAAAATTGAATAGATTAAATGAAAGTAAGATAATTAATTTAATAATATAAAATAAAAAATTAAATATTTTAAATAATAAATAAAATATTAAGTAATTCTCTCTTTATTTATTATTTTTTATTTAACATGTTTAATTTTAATATTTTTTTAAATCTAATTTTGCTTCTATCTTTCTCCCCTTATTTTATAGTACGAACATTGAAAAATCAGAAATTAAAATTCCCATCAACAAAACTTTATGCAATTTTCAAATTCTCTGCGCCAGAGATAGGTAGGTAGATAAAGACACAGATTCCGGAGATATAAGAGGGGGGAATGAGGGCGAGATACTCTTCACAGGATTTTGGGGATCAGGTTGACCCAATAAATGATTAGACCACCTTTTTATGTTTTCTCGTTAATTGCCGGGTTTGTTTCTTATGTAATTTGCTGACTGTAATACATTGCTTCTACGGTGGTACGTTAAGACTTTTAGGAAGGAAGGAGGTTGAAGTCAGAAATTTTGGTTTGAAACGAACAAGAAAAGGAATGGAAAACTGCATGGATGAGTGAAGGAGGACGTTGCAGCGAATAAAAACCTGAAATTATTCGTTGAATGTTTAAGAGAAGAATGGTCGTTAGATGAAAGCGATTCACGGAAGCTTTGTTTGAAAACTACATTCAGCATTTAAAATTAAATAGATTAATTAAAAATAAAATAAGATAGTTTGATAATTTAAAATAAAAGAAATGAATATTTTAAATGCTAAGTAAAATTAAGTTGCTCTCCTCTTGCTTATTATTTTTTACTTAACATGCTTAGTTTTGATATTTTTTTTAGACCTAATTTTGCCTTCACTTCCTTCTCCTCTTATTTTATAGAATGAACACCAAAGAAGTAGAAATCAAAATTCTCCTTTACAAAACTTTTTGTGCTATCTTTAGGTTCTCTCTCTCTCTCTCTCTCTCTCTCTCTCTCTCTCTCTCTCTCTCTCTCTCTCTCTCTCTCTCTCTCTCTACGTGGATTTTTTCAAGTATTTTGAATATGTTTACTATTTATTCTTCCCTTTTATTTTTTTCTTTGTTCTTCGACTGAATTTGTATTTTTTTTTTTTACTGATCTCTTCTCTTTTTGCCTCATTCTGTTCCCTCTTTTTTTTTTTTTTTTTTCCTCCTCCTCCCTTCTGTTTTGCCTCTTATCCTCTAATCTCTCCTCCTTTTTTTCTTCTTCTTTGTTTTATGATTCTCTTATTTGTGTGAGGGAAACCAGTTTACGACGCGGATGGTGGTTAACACTATCTCACGTCTCTATTTCGAGATCCTTCTCTTTGACTCTTTCTTGACTTTTTTTTTAATTATTTTATTCTTGAATCAATTGAGAGTTTGAGTGATTCTCCTAGAATATATATATATATATTATTTTGTCTATTCCTTGCCAAACTGAATCACATAAAACTATCAATTAATTAAAAATTATTTTATGCATCACGTGAGTACATCTAAAATCATAACTTTAGGATATTAAGTTAATTGAATCTAAATCTATTTACTTGTAGGAATGGCTTTTGGTGATGATGGTAGAGCATATTAAAAAGATTCAGAACTCTATAACTTTTTATTGATTTGTGCTTGAAAGAATCTACGGAGAACTGTAAAAATGATGGTAATCTTAAAAAAGAGAGTTGGGATAGGATTCAGGTAACTTTGAATAAAAAGGAGGATGTCAAGTTATCTAAAAAATAATTAAAAAATCAATGAGAGTATTTGAAATCAAAATATGGAGAGTAATAAAAAATAATTTCAAAAACTGGTAATGGCTATAATTCTGTAACTAATACTGTCAACTGGAATACAGAGGAATGTAGTGAGTACATACAGGTATAATTGCCTCTTATGTTAATCTTTTTTTTTTGTTTGTTTCTAAGTTATTAAAAGTCAAAATGATACTCAATGAATGTAAGATTTACACAATTATAATTTTACAGGCTAACCCGAATGCTAAACAATTTCGATATACTGGGCTTCAATATACAAATGAGTTAAAAACATTATTTGACGGTGTTAAAGCAACAGGAAAATTTCATGGGGACCATCAAAGAAGGGTTTCTTGCTGATGACACTTAACTACAGTCACAAATGTACATTAATCTTGACAGTGGATCTCTTGAGATACCTTCTTCGCCAAATGATTCGGCAAAATCTGACAATAAACAGCAAAAGAAAACCAAATCTGAGAATCTTGATAAGCAACTGCTTGAAGCTCTGCAAACTTTGTAAAATTCTGATGAGCCAACAATAGAATAATGCAATTGTATTATCGATGAGTTGGTGCTTCTTGATATGAGTGACCCATTATATATAGTTGCATGTAGTATTTTCTGTGAAAGTAAGGTACACAGGGAGCAATTGATGCTATTACATCAAAAATCACAAGCAATTAGAAAGGGCTGGATAGAGTTGAATGATAAAAAGTTAGGATTGCTTTGAATTTTAGTAGGCATGTAAATTTTAAACATTGGTTAAAGTTATTTTTTTTTGTTTCTTCTTTTTTAATTACATTTAGTTGGAGCTCCAGCTTTCAATGAATATTTAGGTCCTTGATGGATTTGATTGTATGAAGTCCATTTTTTTATATGTCATGGTGTTTATCTGTTTATCTAATTAAATATGTGTGATGTTGAAGCAGTATGTTTTACGATAAGAAAAACAGGATATTAATAATATGAACTACTATTGAGTGTCAAATTTTTTGCTACTTTAACATTTGACAAAGTTTCAATGATCAACATAATTGTTGATCATGTTATTGATTTTTTGTGTATATTGTTATGATTTTGACTATGCATGTTTTTTGTATTTAATTAATTTGATTTTAACATTACAATATCAATATATAAAGGACAAAGTTTAGAAATGAGTGAATTTAATATTTCAGCTCTTTATACATATTAAACAGCTTATCTGATTTAGTGCTTAAAATTCAGTACTTATCAAACAGATTATTGTAAGCCCCCCATTTTTGCCCGTTCGGCAACCTCCGGCCCGACCGGGCTCGATTTCAAACACCACAGCACATGCAAGCTCAAGATGAGCCATCAATCTCCAATCCAATCAATTGGTCACTTCTTAGCCCACAAGAACCCGTTGGAACCATAAGCACCATTATTCCGGGCAGCTTTCCGGACCAGGCGGTCCTAGAAACTAACGCCATCTAGGTAGCTTCCCGGGATCGGGCGATCTAGGGAACCAACATGTGAGACCCTAATTTGCTTAGTATCATAATTAGCTTAATAACATGCAACTTGGTAGCTCATGATCGGCCATGGTTTGCTCGGTCGTGATTGGCCATGGTCTGCTCAGTCGTGATTGTCCATGATTTGGTCGACCATGGTCTGCTCATTGTTGGAGGTCCTAATCAGTCTTTGCAAGATCTGTGAAACCCTAACTTGCTTAGCATCATGCTTAGCATCATGCTTAGCATCATACTTAGCTTAATTAATCTTCGGGCTTAGCTTATATTAATCATGATTAATTATCATGGGTGAGATTAATTATCTTAATTATGTGAATTAGAGGTGGATTAAGGAAGCAAGGAGGTGCTAGGTGGGGGTTTAACCCTAAGACACCTAGGTGTGTGCTTCATGTGTGAGAGGTGTGTGTTTCACTAATTTTGCTAGCAAGGGTGTGTGTGTGACATGTGTGGATAATAGATACACATTGTATCTATTTTGTTCCTTGCAAGACAAGAGAGAGAAGCTCGGTTCTACGATGGTTGGGAGATAAAGAAGAAGAGAGAAAAAGAAAAGAGAGAAAAGAAGAGGAAGAAGAAAAATTCAAGAGCGAAAGTTTTTGTGTTTATTCTTTGAGATGAGAACTGTATATTGATACTTGTTGTGGTGTTGGGATGGTGAAAGTGGTTTCATGTCTTTGGTTGCATTAGGGAAGGGTTTAACATCCTATTGAATTCTAATGCATTATGATATTCTCAATCATATATTTAAAGAGTATAAGCTATAATTATGCATTGGTTATGATTATAGCATTTATTTCATCGTGTTTGATGTGGTGGTGTTTGGTAGGTTCGGAAGCGGATCATACTATTACGGTTTAACCAAAAGAGTAGCTCAATTTGAGAATAAGTGGGATCAGGTGGGGATATTGATGATCTTATTCATATTAAACTGAATGCTTTGTTATGAATGGTGGCGATTGCTTGATAATGAGGTGATAATTGAATACAATTCATACATTGTCTGCATACTTTGCATTTCATTGCATAGAGGAGGTTCAGCCGAGTGGGGGCTAACCTAAGGTTTAGCCAATGTGGGGCTAACCTAAAGGGTGTCGATGTGGGACATCCTTGATAACAAGCTATCAATATATTGGGCCAATGTTATCAAAATAGCGCGCACATATGTGGTGTATCATACATTGCATCACAAGAGGCATTTTGTTTATTGTTGATGGTGTATTATCTATTAATGATTAATTCAGTGGATGTTTATCATTCCGCCTTTATGAGTTTGATTATTTTATGAGCACGTTGATATATAGCTCACAGCCACACAGGTTCTTTTGTAGGAAAATGGAAAAATGTCCAGTCCACTGTTGGCGTTGAGTTGGGGAGCTTCGAGAAGTTCTGTAGTTGACTTATTAGTCATGTATATTGTTGTACGTTGTATTAAAATCTTGTTGGAGTTTTGTTTATTTGTGGTTGTGTAATATTCATAAGTGTGGATTAAGAGTTTCCTTAATGATGTATGTTGGAGGATTATGAGATGGTTTTTACTTATTTAATATGATGTTATTTATTCCTATAAGATTTTTATCTTTGGGATTATGTTGAGGTTTCGCTTATAGGTAGGTGACCTGTGCGATCACGTTCGTCCTAAGACAGTGTTAATGACGCTTGTTTAGGATCGGGCATGACACAACACCTCATCAAATTCCAGACGGTTCACTTCTGGCACCCGCTAGCCCGCTAATGTAGAAGGTTCGTCATTTGGTAGTTTTCTGAGACCGGGCGTTCTCAGAAAGCAACATCATCCTTCCAGGTAGCTTTCTAGGACTAGGCATTCTCAGGAACCAACACCCCTACAGGTAGCTCTCTAAAACCGGGCGTTCTTAGAGACCAACACTGCATAGGTAGTTTTCCGAGACCGGGCGGTCTTGGGAACCAACATCTAGGTCAACACCGGCGCTTACTAGCCCGACTCGGTGAAAAATGACCAAACCTGCCCCTTGGGCCTCCAAGCACGTTTTAAGAAAGTTTAAAATCCCTCAAAACGATAAGTCCATCCTTCCAAAATGTTGTTAAACCATTAGGCGTCCCCTGCACGCCATTTGGTCCATATCCGGTCCTATTCCGGCTCACTCCGATCAAAATGACCATTTTGCCCCTGAACACCTCAGCACGGCACAAACCCCGTCGAGCGATAAAAGACTCTCCCTGAACAACCCTACACGCTTAACACAACACACTAAACCATTCCTAACCATTTCTAGCCAATCTTGGCCAAAATGACCATTTTGCCCCTGATAATCCAAACTTGCCCTAAAACGGCACCGGTCCTGGGATTTCGAGCAAAGGGTTTCACCATACACCATTGTTTAACCCGAGGAGGACCCTACGACATAAACTCACACGACTCGATAAAAGTTCCCTAAAGCGTCTCGCAGACGCTCTGCCTAAATTGTCATTTCTTCCGATTTCCTGGTTATAACGCACCGTCAACTAACTTGAGAAATGCGTAAATCAAGGAATTCTCGAAAGCTCATTCATAGATCTTTCCATCGATACGGCTTGATCGGATAGATCGCTTCCCGAAGCCCTTCATCGTATGGCTCAAACCCTGTTACTTTTGACAACCCCTGAAGCGTCTCGCAGACGCTCCGCCAAGGTTGACTTTTTTCCCAATTCCCTTATTAAAACGCACTGTCAAATGACTTGAGAAATGCGTAAATCTGGAAATTCCCGAAAGTATTTCCAAAGTACCTTCCATTGGTATGGTCCGATCGAAGAGGTCGCTTCTCAAAGGCCTCGATCACACGACACAAAAACAGTCACTTTCGAACACCCTCGGAGCGTATCACAGATGCTTCGCAAAAGTGTCCTTTTATGCACGCTTCCCAAGATGATATCCCATGCTTCTGAACATAATTCAAACTTTCCAAAAACATGAAAGTTCACAAGAAACCTCAAAAGAACACTGTGGGTACAACCAATTCCCCCGAAACCTTTTCGGTTGACTCAATTATCGAGACAAAGTTTGGATGAACCTTCCCGGTGATGGAGCGTATGCTATATGCGCTCAAATTTTGATTAGATCGACCAATTTTTGATCAACAGTTGAGATTTAACCAGTACACAAGGTGCCACATGTCATTCTAGCAATGGAATAGTACCTGTGCATGTCCTACATATGCTAGGTCAAATTTTGGCCAGGCGCATGTAGCACATGCGCCAAGGCCTATTCCAGGTTGCCTATAAATACCAGAGCACTCATTTGCATATTTCATCTCCGAAATTAATGCAAAGCTCTGCTGAAACTGCTCTAAAATCTCGAATCCTTATATATATTCCACCCCTCCAACACTTAGGTTAGATTCTACCTCCCTCAAGCCTATACACTTCACCTGCAAGGCCTTATACACCATTACACACTCCATTCCAGCCCCTTAAGCCTTCTTGAAGTCATTCAAGCTCCAATCAAGACATCCATTGAAGACTACAAATGTGTTGAAGGTAAAAGGTGGTATCCCTTTTACATTTGTGTTTTTCCCCACTCTTCTCTACTCCCTCCTAGCCTACTTAGGCTATTCTCTATTTTAATCCCCATCTACAACTCCCTATTCTTGCATGCTTGAGCCAAGAGAGCTCTTAGATCATGTCTAGAGAAAAACAAGTGAGAGCCACTGTGTAGGGGGACCTCTCACTAGCCCACTTTAAGATGGTATGGCCTAGGAGCCCCTTGTTTATGTGGCATAGCCTAAAAGCCTTGTATGTGATCATGACCCCTTGCATATTACTACTTTGATCATGTCTTGTATGCTTGGCTTTATTTTATGCTTATTGTAATGTTCTACAATATTTACATTGCTCTTATTTTCATACCATTTCCAAGCTCTATATTTCTTTCGAAAATAGTTCCAAGAGTTGTCCCCTTGAAGCCTAGGATAAGACCTTAGAAATCATGCCTTAGAAGATCCCCTACTAATCCCCTAACTCTCACTTTGGCCTCATGACATTTTAACTTGCATAAGGGTTGTTTTCTAATTCTCCAATTTTCAAGATTTCCATTCTTTTAAGAGTAGTGGTTGGAATGGCTCTATGGAACCCTCTCTTGAGTGGTCTCCCCTTTTGTTTGGCCATATGGACCCTCTCTTGATGGAATATTTCCCTTGAAAAATGGTTTTCAAAATCCTTCTCAAAAGATGATTTTCAAAAATGCATTCTATCCATCTTTGCGTTGAAAATGGTGCCTTAAAAAGTTGTCATCACTATGTTGATTTTTGAACCCCTTACACTCTTGTCAAGATTATGGTTATAATGGCTCTGAGGAAACCTTCCTTGGAATGGTCTCAAAACACCATCCATATAAACCATACTCTTGGTTAGAGTTAAAATTTTCATGGAAATGATCTTCAAAAGGGTTGTCTACCAAAGTCCATTACATAACATGCTTTGTTTTTCAAAGCTCTTTCCAAAAGTGCATTAAACCAACTTTCAAAATCATTTTCCAATCCAACCCTAGGTTAACTTGACCCTAGTTGACCAATCCTAGGTTAACTTGACCATTGTTGTCCAACCCTAGGTTAACTTGACCCTAGTTCACTCACCTTAGGTTAACCCTACCCTAGTTAGCTAACCCCAGGTCACCTTAACCTTAGGTTAACCTAACCTTAGTTAGCTAACCATAGGTCATCTTAACCCTAGGTTAAACCAACCCAAGTTAGTTAACCTTATGTCACCCCTAACCCTAGGCTATCCCAACCTAGGTTAGTACACTTTAAGGTTCTAACTCTTGAACCCTTTTCTAAATGATCACTCAATCTTAAACTATTCTCATAACCCATTGCTCCAAAACCTCCTACTCTCTTGATTTCAAAAAACCAACTCTATAAACTCTTTAAATGTTCTTATACTCCACCTTCAAGGCATTTCCAAAAATATTTTCAAAAGGTTACAAACCTAAGGTATCTCTAGCCCTCTCATGGTTAGGAATTCCAAGGAAAAGTGATATATCAAGAATAACCTCCAAGGTTGTCCATATTAGGATTCCAAACCCTTAACCATTTCCAAAAATCACTTTCAAAAATTAATTCATCAAAACATATCTAAAATCATGCTTCCAAGGTTTTTAAAACAAGACTTCAAAAACACTTCCAAATTCTCTTGAGACATGCCAAAGCATTTTTCCAAAACTCCCTCAAGTTGATCCAAAAACATTTTCAAAACACTCCACCATTCAATTTCAAGTCAAAACTTCCAAGACCATAAAGAGTCTTCAACTTCCAAGACCACAAAGAATCTTCAACTTCCAAATACCTCAAAGTGTCTTAAACTCTTCCAAAAAACCTCCAAGTGTCTTAAACTCTTCCAAGACCGCAAAGTGTTTTCAACTTCCAAACATCTCAAAGTGTCTTAAAATTTTTCAAAGACCCCAAAGTGTCTTCAAACCTTCTGAAGGCCCTAATGCGCCTATTTTCCATCGGGCTCTTGTCCGAACTACGAATGACCTGATTCTCGCCAAATGAGATACGTAGGCAACCTTAACTTGTGCGGTCATAACATTTATTTCAACTCCAATCCATTTTTCAAAAATTTCAATCAATTCAAAGTTTCTATTTCAAACTCTTTCAAAACCCCCATTACTTTCAAACTTCTTCCAAAAACTTGCATCATGCATCATCCATCCGAAAAGTGATGACTAAACCCCGTTTTCAAAATTCTAAAATAGATATTAAGTGGACAATGGTAACCGGTTATTCTAGTGAGTGAACCAATGGTGATTAGACATGTAGGTACTTGTAAGCACCCCATTTTTGACCGCTCGGCAGTTTACGCTCCGTCCAGACTTGTACTCAAGTCAATATGGATGTATTCCAATCGAAACCAACTCTCTAAGGCTAAATCCCATCTATCTATCGCTTCGCGGGCCCACCATGCCCAAATAGAGGCAAAATGACCAAAATGCCCTTAAGGGTATTGTCCTGTCCAAATTTCATTAGGCACGTCTTCCCGAAGACGGTAAGTCCCCTTTCCTAATCCAACAGGCACGTCTTTCTGAAGATGGTAAGTTCCCTTTCCAATTCAAAATCAGGCACGTCTTTTCGAAGACGATAAGACCCCTTTCCAATTCCAATCTCTCTCTCGAGACAGTTAATTCCTCGAGATGGCAATCTGGCACGTTGTTCGAAAAAAATCTCTTCGGAATGGTAAGTCCCTTTAAACCTATCGATCGAGACAAGACCCCAAGTCCCCTAGACGGTAGAACGGTCCACCTTTGGCGCCTGCTAGCCCACCAATGCAGAAATGTCCATTTAGGCACGCCTTCCGAGAAAGTTGACTTTTTAGGCGCTAAGTTCCTTTAGTAGCTTCCCGAGATCAGACAGTCTCGAGAATGATTGCGAACCGTCAGAGTAGTAGAAATACTGACGAACATCATAATTGTTAGAGTACCGGAAATACTCGTAAACAGGTCGATATAGGGAATTGCCAAGAAACCTCTGTATCACGCGACCGCCGTCAGAGTGACGAAAACACTCAAAATCCAGGTTAACATCGGTGCCTGCTAGCCTGCTTCGGTGAAAAATGACCAAACTGCCCCTTGGGCCTTTTTCGACACATTTCTCGAGAACACACTTGAGTCTTTAGAACGGTAAGACCAACCTTCCAAGATTGTCTTAAAAGTAATCTAGCACGATTAGGTGCCTTCTAGTTAGTTTCGGGCTAATTCCGAGACTTTCGGTCAAGATGACTATTTTGCCCCTAGGCATCCGAAGGCCTTGGGGACCACATCGGCTCTGGGTATCAACTTCCTGAGAATACTTCTTATAGTATTCCCGACCTTCCTCTATCTTTTCGGATCATTCCGAGTCAGTACTGGCAAACTCGGTACAAAATGACCGTTTTGCCCCTAGTGGGTCGGTCTCCTTTTGTGACCACACCGGCTCTGGGTATCAAACCGGTAACTTCCCAAGAATGCTTTTTATAGTATTCTCAACCTTTCTTTATCCTTTCGGATCATTCCGAGTCAGTTCTGGCAAACCCGGTATAAAATGATTGTTTTGCCCCTAGTGGGCCGGTCGCCTTTTCCAACCACACCGGCTCTGGGTATCAAACTGGCAAGCTTTTGGGAACATTTTGAATAATGTTTTCAAATCTCGAGTCTTTTTTTGGGACATTCCGGGTCCGTCCCGGCAGCTTTTCGGCTCGATTGATCGTTTTGTCCCTAATGGCCCGGTCAATTCTTCCAACACATCCTATCTTCATTTTTCAAGTCAAATACCTCTGGGACACTATTCTAAGTGTTCCTGTCCTTTTCTGGCCTCCCGGGCCAATCCCGGTCCTTTAAATCGTTCCTGGACTTTTCGGAGTCACTCATAGTGAAGCCAGCCAAGAAATTGCATGGTAGTCACTAGTACAGGCACCCAAATCTTCCCAAGATATGTTGCTTGCCGACTTAACAAACTTTCCTAACTTGCTGGCACCACTACTAGTAGCACCAAGCCAAGAAATGGCTTGGCGCCACTCCTAATGGCGCCAAGAGGAATTTTGCCCTGGCGCCACTGCAACAGGCGCTAGGTCTATCTCATGTCTATAAATACAAAGCCTCCTCTAGCATGAAAGAGGTCCGCAATATCAATCTAAAAACCCTAATTTTTGATACACAAAGCTCGTATACTTCTTAAACCCTAGCTTCCTTAGGTTTTCCAAACCATAGCCACCATACACTAAACCCTAGCCTCCTATACACTCATACACACCCCCATACACTTGTACACTAGCCTCAAGCCTCCATTGAAGACTTAGACTACCGTAACTTGAAGCTCTCGAAGATTGAAGAAGAGCCCCCGAAGATCAAGACGAAGATTGACGTGAAGTAAAGATCGAAAAAAAGCAAGGCGCGCAAAATAAACAAGACATACGGTAGGCTTTCTCTTTAAATTTCTGCACTTCCCCCTCTCTCTTCTCTCTCCTAACCCACTTGAGTTTTCTCTATTTTAATCCCCATCTCTTTCCCCCCTTTCTTTGTATGCTTTAAACAAGGAGATTCCCGGTCCATGTGTAGGATTGGACTATTGGAGGGTCACCATATCGGAGGCTTTCTTTTAGTCTAATCGGAGACCATGTGGGTTCGGCCCCCTTGATTATGTGGTGAAGCCTTAATCTTGTATGTTCACGACCCCAAATTTGCATTGTGCATATCATGATTCTTGCATTATTCCAAAAAGTCATTTTCAAGGTTGTTTTCAAAATCATTTTCAAACTTGTTTTCAAAATTGCATCAAAATCTCATTTTTCAAAACTTGTTTTCAAAATCACAATCCTAGGGTGATTCTAGCCTTTCCATGGCTAGGATTGTTTTAGGAAAGTGTTACATTCAAAGTGATCAATGTGGTCTATATTTTCAACTCTTGTTGTTTTCAAAACCACTTTCTTAAAGTGGTTCTAGTCTTCTTATGGTTAGAATCACTTTAGGAAAGTGAGATATTTTTATACTTTCCAAAAACTCTATTTTCAAAAATCTCTTTTCCTAAAACCTCATTTTTCAATGTGCTTTCTAAAATTTCTTCTTTCCAAAGTTGTTTTCAAAAACTCCCTCCAAAAATCTATTTTCCAAAACTTCTCTTTTTAAACTACTTTCCAAAACGCTTTCTTCAAAGTCCACTTTCCAAAAACGTTCCCTAGGTTTCTTTCTTAGAAAAACCTCTTCTTAAATCTCTTTTTTAAAAATCTCTTTCTAAAAAACTCCTCACTAGGATCTCTTTCCAAAAACTCTCTCTTCTCAAAATTCACTTTCTAAAAACACTCCCTAAATTCACTTTCCTAAAAACTCTCTCCAACAATCTTCTACCAAAAATCTTTCTAAAAACTCTCTTCCCAAAATCTTTCTTCTAGAAACTCCCCTCTAGGATTTTCCTTCTAAAAATCTTCGTTTCCAAAAATGCACTTTCCAAAAATCTCTTTTCTTGATGCGCAAGTCAAGCCTTAAAGTTAACAATTAGGAAACCCTAATTTTCTTTCCAAAAACATGGTTTTCAAACTTGCCTTAAAACCTAAGTTTTCAAAACCTCTTGTTTTCTACATCAAAACTATACATATTTCCAAAACCGATCTTCTACGTCGAAACTATAGTCTTCCCAAATCTAGGGTTTTTACAACCTCCCTTTTCAAATCTTTGTCAAATCCAATCTTCCCTTTGGGAAACCAAATCCAATCTTCTCATTTAGGAAACTAGATCTAATCTTTCGTTTTTGGAAACAAAATTAAACTTTCTATTTTAGAAACAAAATCCAATCCCTTCCTAATCCAAATCTTTCCTAGTTCAAATCCTTTCTAATCTTCTACTTTCCTAAATCTTAAGTTTCCAAAACTTGAACATAAAAATCTTTCCTAAATTTTAAAACTTAACTTCCACATCTTTCCTAATTCAACCATTTCCTAATTCTACCCCTTTTCAAATCTTAAGTTTTCAAACCTAAGTTTTCAAATCTTTCTAAAACTCAAACCTTTCCTAATCTCAAGATTTTCTAAAATTCAAACTCTAAAACTTTCTACATCTTAAGTTTTTTAAATTTCAAATCTTTCCAAATTTCAAAACTTTCTAAACTCAAAACTTTCTTATTTTCAAAACTTCCTTGTTTTCTAAACTTTTCAATTTTCAAAACTTCCCTATTTCAAAATATTCCAAATTCAAAACTTTCCTAAGTTGAAACATTCCAAATTCAAAACTTTCCTAAGTTGAAACTTTCATAATTCAAAACTTTCCTAATTCGAGACTTTCTTAAAACAGAACATTCTTAAAACGACACTTTCCTAATTTGAAACTTTCCTAATTCGAACCTTTCCTAAATCCAGTCTTTCTTAAACTCTCGAGTCTTTCCTAAGTCTCATCTTTCTTAAGTCTAGGTTTTCTAAAACTCAATCTTTCCAAATCAAAGTCCAATCTTTCCAAATTCCAATCTTCTATTCTAAATTCCAATTCAATCTCTTTTTCGAATCCAATCTACTATTTTCAATCGGACTTTTGTCCGAACTACGACTGATCTAATTCCTCCAAAAGGATACGTAGGCAACCCTCATAGGTGCGGTCACAACATTTTTCAAGTTTCTATTTCTACAACTTCTTTCCAATCTCCAAATCCTACATTTTTCTTCAAGTTTCCAGTTCCATGATCTATTTCTATTTTCAATCTTCAATTTCAATTTCCAAGACCTTTTTCCCAAATTCAAACTTCTATCTCTTTCTTTTCAAATCAAATCAAATTCTTTTCAAATCTATTTCCAAATCAAGTCTCTTTTCTTGCACTTGCATATCATGCATCATGTTAGTTTATTTTCAAATATTGTTTTTCAAAGTGGATAGGATTGAACTATAGTTAGTTGAAGACTCTCATAGGTGAATCTAGGGTAGATTGACATGTAGGTACCGCAAGGGCGGGGTAGGGTGATGACTTAGTGCGTCTTCCCTACACGTAACCAACCTCCGAACCTAGGATCACTGATTTTGAAAGACCAAAACAGAGTTATTTTTCAAAAAGGGCTTAAATATTTTCTAAAGGTTGCCAAACAACCTATTTTTCTTAAAAACCCTCTCTTGAGGAAATATTTTCAAAATCGTTTTCCAAAACCCTAAGTGTAGTTTTTGGATTATGCTTAGTTTTTAGGTGACTTAACTCACCTTAATCAAGTTAGGTGGCGACTCCAAATCTTTTCTAAAAGCCCTTCATTCAAATTGATTTTCAATTCAAACCTAGTCACACTCATTCTTCTAGGAGGGTGAGTTCTAACGAGAGAGTACAGTGTTTTTTTCGCTTGTGTGTGTATTCCTCGAGTGCGAAAAATCTGGGTGCGACAGTACCGAAAGGGCGAGATAGGGTGATGATCTTAGGATATCTTCCCTACACGTAACCAACCCCCGAGCCATAGATTTCTATTTTCAAATGACCAAAATGGAGTTATTTTTTAAAAGGGCTTAAATCTTTCCAAAGGTTACCAAACAATCTATTTTCTTAAAAACCCTCTCTTGAGGGAGTTTTCAAAACCTTTTCCAAAAACCCTAAGTTTAATTTTTAGATTAACACTTGGTTTTAGGTGGCCTAACTCACCTTAATCAAGTTAGGTGGCGACTCCTATTTTTCTGAAAAGCCCTTAGTCAAACCAATTTTCAAAACCTAGTCGCACTTGTCGTTCTAGGAGGATGAGTTCTAGTGACAGAGTTTCGTGCTTTTTGTCTCCAAGCTGAAAGGACCTTGGGCACCTAAAAACCAGGGCGTGACAATTGGCGACTCCACTGGGGACACTTAGAGGGTTAGGCCATTAACATGTCTCTTCACCCCTCACTCACCTAGAATCTCCGGTTACTTTGTCCAGTTTTATCCACTCTCCAAATTTTTCAAGTTTCCAAAGCAAATCCTATTTTTCAAAAATAGTGTTATCACTCGCATTCATTGTGTACATTCATGCTCTTACATTAATCACCCATTTTATCTTGCATTGAGTTTTTCGAAAAGTTACTAACTCTTTGCATTTGTCTTTTGTAGGTGGAACTTTGTTCACATTTTTGTTTTATGTCTTATTTATTGCCACGTATGTGAATAAATGGACAGGATGTGATGTGTGTTGTTGGGTCCTTTTCTCCATTTTTGAAAATTCCACACACACTTGGTGCACTCACTTGCATTTGCATCTTGCATATATTACCTGGCTACTACCCTTCTAGATAGAAGGGGGAACAGTATATTGACTGTGGGTAGATGCTGTGTCAGTTTCTTAGCCTACGGTCTCTTGATAGTTCCCCCACTCAAACCACCAACCAAAGATGGAGTTCACCTTTTCGGGGGTGGACGCCGAAGGTTTGAAGGTTCGGGGACCGAGCTTTTTAGGAAGCATTAGTAAACCCCCAACCTCATGCTCATGTAGCACCCCATGCATAGCTGAACCTCTACCGAATTTAGGATACATGCGTCAATTTCAAAATCAAGGAGGAAAGGGCGACTGCTTTATTTTTCCTTATACATTTTGTTTAATCCATGCTGTTATGCTATTTAATTCTTGTTGTTTCCATATACATGCATCATAACTGCTCATGTATCGGAACTCATTTCAAGACAAGAGTTTTCAAAGTAACTCAAGTCATTGCATCTTCATGCATCTAATCAACCCTTAGAGAAAGGCTCAAAGACCTTCCCGTCTAATGCAAGCCAACCCAAAACTCCTAAGGGTACCACGAGACCCTAAGTATTCATGGCATGCAACAAAGTCATCTCATAAAGGGAGGCCCTAATCCCTCTTCGCTCATGGAGATAAGGTTGCCAAGAAGACAAGGGAGCAATTCAAATCAAGGGCTCCTACCAACAAAGCAAATCCAGAGGCTCAAGAGTAGTTTAGGATTCTATGTTGTAAATATAGAATAGGTGGAAGTCCCTGTAAGCACTCCATTTTTGACCGCTCGGCAGTCTACACTCCGTCCAAACTTATACTCAAGTCAATATGGAGATATTCCAACCGAAACCAACTCTCTAAGTCTAAATCCCATTTGTTCATCGCTTCGCGGGCCCGCCAGGCCCAAATAGAGGCAAAATGACCAAAATGCTCTTAGGGGTTTTGTCCTTTCCTAATCCAATAAGCACGTCTTCCCGAAGACGGTAAGTCCCCTTTCCTAATCCAATAGGCATGTCTTCCTAAAGACGATAAGTCCCCTTTCCTAATCCAACAGGCACGTCTTTTGGAAGACGGTAAGTCCCCTTTTCAATTCCAAATCAGGCACGTCTTTCCAAAGACGATAAGACCCCTTTCCAATTCCAATTCCAATCCCTCTCTCGAGACAGTTAATTCCTCGAGACGGTAAATCTACTCCAATTAGGCACGTCTTTCTGAAGACGATAAGACCCCTTTCCAATTCCAATCCCTCTCTCGAGACAGTTGATTCCTTAAGACGGTCCGACACGTTTTTCAAAAAAAATCTCTTCGAGACGGTAAGTCCTTTTAAACCTGTCGACCGGGACTAGACCCCAAGTCCCTTAGATGGTAGAACGGTCCACCTTTGGCGCCTGCTAGCCCGCCAATGTAGAAATGTCCGTTTAGGCACGCCTTCTGAGAAAGTTGACTTATCAGGCGCTAAGTCCCCTTTAGCAGCTTCCTGAGATCAGGCAGTCTCGGAATGATCGCGAACCGTCAAAGTAGTGGAAATACTCACAAACATCGCAACCGTTAGAATAGCGGAAATACTCACAAGCAGGTCGATATAGGGAATTGCCAACAAACCCCTGTATCATGCGACCGCCGTCAGAGTGGCGGAAACACTCAAAACCCAAGTTAACACCGGTGCCTGCTAGCCCACTTCGGTGAAAAATAACCAAACTGCCCCTTGGGCCTTTTCCGGCACGTTTCTCGAGAACACACTTGAGTCTTCAGAATGGTAAGTCCAACCTTTCAAGATTGTCTTAAAAGTAGTCCGGCATGATTAGGTGTCTTCTAGTCAATTTCGGGCCAATTCCGAGACTTTTCGGTCAAGATGACCATTTTGCCCCTGGGCATCCGAACGCCCTAGGAACCACACCGGCTCTGGGTATCAAACCGGTAACTTCCCGAGAATACTTTTTATAGTATTCTCAACCTTTTCTTATCCTTTTGGATCATTCCAAGTCAGTTCCGGCAAAACTAGTGCGAAATGACCGTTTTGCCCCTACTGGGTCGGTCACCTTTTCCGACCACACCGGCTCTGGGTATCAAACAGGCAGCCTCTGGGAACATTTTGAATAATGTTTTCAAATCTCGAATCTTCTTTCGGGACAGTCCGAGTCCGTCCCGACAGCTTCCCAGTCCGATTGACCGTTTTGCCCCCAGTGGCCGGTCAATCTTTCGAACGCATCATATCCTCACTTTTCAAGTCAAATACCTCCAGGACACTGTTCTGAGTGTTCCTGCCCATTTCCAGCCTTCTGGGCCATTCTCGGTCCCTTAAATCATTTCTGGACTTTCCGGAGTCACTCCTAGTGAAGCCATGCTAAAAATTGCATGGTAGTCACTAGTACAGTCGCCCAAATCTAGTCAAAGATACGTTGCTTGCCAACCTTAATAGTTTCCTAATTGGCTGGCACCACTAGTAGTGGCGCTAAGCCAATATTTGGCCTGGCGCCACTAGGAGCAATTTTGCCTTGGCGCCAATGCAATAGGCGTTAGGTCTATCCCATCTCTATAAATACAGAGCCTTCTCCAGCGTGAAAGAGGTCCGCAAACTTAGTCTAAAATTCCTATATTTTGATATACAGAGCTCGTGCACTCCCTAAACCCTAGCTTCTCTAGGTTTTCCAAAGCCTAGCCACCATACACAAATCCTGGCCTTCTATACACTCCTATACAAAACCCCATACACTTATACACTAGCCTCAACCCTTCTTTGAAGACTTGAAGAGCTGCAATATGAAGTTTTAAAGATTGAAGACAACTCTTGAAGATTGAAGACGAAGATCAAGACGAAGACCGAAGAAAGGCAAGGCGCGCAAAGCCAAGTAAAATAAACAAGACATGGTAGGCTTTCGTTTTAAGTTTTTGCACTTCTCCCCTCTCTCTTCCTCTCCTAACCCACTTGGGTTTTCTCTATTTTAATCCCCCATCTCTTTTCCCCATTTTTTTGCATGCTTGAAACAAGGGAATTCCCGGTTCATGTGTAGAATTGGACTACTGGAGGGTCACCGTGTCGGGGGCTCTTTTTTAGTCTAATCGGAGACCACATGGGTTCGGCCCCCTTGATTATGTGGTGAAGCCTTAACCTTGTATGTTCACGACCCCAAATTTGTATTGTACATATCATGATGCTTGCATTCTTCCAAAATTCGTTTTCAAGGTTGTTATCAAAATCGTTTTCAAACTTGTTTTCAAAATTGCATCAAAATCTCTTTTTTCAAAACTTGTTTTCAAAATCACAGTCCTAGGGTGATTCTAGCTTTTCCATGGCTAGGATTGCTTTAGGAAAGTGTTACATTCAAAGTGACCAATATGGTCCATATTTTCAACTCTTGTTGTTTTCAAAACCACTTAAAGTGGTTCTCGCCTTCTTATGATTAGAATCGCTTTAGGAAAGTGAGATGTTTTTATACTTTCCAAAAAACTCTATTTTCAAAAATCTCTTTTTCTAAAACCCCCTTTTTCAACGTGCTTTCTAAAAATTCTTCTTTCCAAGTTGTTTTAAAAAACTCTTTACAAAAATCTATTCTCCAAAACTTCTCTTTTTAAACTACTTTCCAAAACGCTCTCTTCAAAGTCCACTTTCCAAAAATGTTCCCTAGGTTTCCTTTTTAGAAAAACCTCTTCCTAAATCTCTTTCTAAAAAACTCCTCACTAGGATCTCTTTCCAAAAACTCTCTCTCCTCAAAATTCACTTTCTAAAAACACTCCCTAAATTCACTTTCCTGAAAACTCTTTCCAACAATCTTCTTCCAAATACTTTCTAAAAAACTCTCTTTTCAAGATTTTTCCCTCTAGAAACTCCTCTCTAGGATTCCCTTCTAAAAATCTTCGTTTCAAAAAATGCACTTTCCAAAGATTCCTTTCCTTAGAGCCCAAGTTAAGCTCTAGAGCCACAATTAGGAAACCCTAATTTTCTTTCAAAAAACATGGTTTTCAAACTTGCCTTAAAACCTAGGTTTTCAAAATCTCCCTTTTCATATCCAAACTATACATATTTCCAAAACCTATTTTCTACGACAAAACTATAGTCTTCCAAATCTAGGGTTTCTAGAAACTTCCCTTTCCTAAATCGTTGTCAAATCAAATTTTCCCTTTGGAAAATCAAATCCAATCTCCCGTTTAGGAAACTAGATTCAATCCTCCGTTTTTGGAAACAAAATCAAATCTTTTCTTTTAGAAACAAGATCCAATCCCTTCCTAATCCAAATCTTTCCTAATTCAACTCCTTCCTAATCTTCTACCCCTTTTTCAAATCCTAACTTTCCGAATCTAAGTTTTCAAATCTCTCTTAAACTCAAACATTTCCTAATCTCAAGATTTTCTAAAATTCAAACTCTAAAACTTTCTAAATTTTAAAGCTTTCTAAATTTAAAGTTTTCTAAATTCAAAACTTTCTTGAGTTAAATCTTTCTAAACTTCCAAACTTTCAAAATTCTAAACTTTCTTAAAATTTCAAATCTTTCCAAATTTGAAACTTTCTAAACTCAAAAGTTTCTTATTTTCAAAACTTCCTTATTTTCAAAACCTTTTCTAATTCCAACCTTTCTTAATTCCACATCCTTTCCAAATTTCAACTTTCAAGTTTAGATTTTCAAATCTTTCTAAAACTCAAACTTTGAATCTTCCAAAAAATCCTAAACTTTCTAAAGCTTTCTAAATTCAAATCTTTGCTAATTTCAAATCTTTCTAAAATTCTAAGCTTTCTAAATTCAAACCTTTCCTAAATTGAAACTTTCCTAAATTGGATCTTTCCTAAATCAAACATTTCCTAATTTGAACCTTTTCTAATTCAATCATTTCCTAAATCCAATCTTTTCAAATCTTCCAAGTCCAACATTCGAGTCAAATTTTTTCTAAAATCTTTCCAAATGAAGTCCAATCCTTCTTTTCTAAGTTTCTAAGTCTAGGTTTCCTAAAACCAAGTCTTTCAAAATCAATCTTTTCCAATCTTCCAATCAAAGTTCAATTTTCCTACTCTTCCAATTCCAATTCGAATTCCAACTTCAACTCTCTTCCAATCAAACATTCTATTTTCTATCGGACTCTTGTCTGAACTACGACTGAACTGATTTCTCCAAAAGGATACGTAGGCAACCCTCATGGGTGCGGTCTCCACATTTTCCAAATCTCAAATTCCACAATCTTTTCAAATCTCCAATCTATTTTCAAATTTTCAATTTCAAGTTTCTATTTCCAAATCTCTATTTCTAATTTTTCAAACTTTCCAATTTCAAATCTATCCTTTCAAATCTTTCTTCTAAAATCAAATCAAATTCTTATTTTCAAATCTATTTCCAAATCTATTTTCCAATTCTCTTTTCTTGCACTTGTATATTATGCATCATGTTTTTCTAAACAATGTTTTCTAAAGTGGATAGGATTGAATATTTGTTAGTTGAAGACTCTCATAGGTGAATCTAAGGTAGATTGACATGTAGGTACCGCAAGGGCGGGGTAGGGTAATGGCTTAGTGCGTCTTCCCTACACGTAACCAACCTCTGAACCTAGATAACTGTTTTCAAAGACCAAAAGGAGTTATTGTTCAAAAAGGGCTAAATGTTTTCCAAAGGTTGCCAAACAACCTATTTTCTTAAAAACCCTCTCTTGAGGTGGTATTTTCAAAATCTTTTTCCAAAAACCCTAACTGTAGTCTTTGGATTATTCTTAATTTTTAGGTGACCTAACTCACCTTAATCAAGTTAGGTGACGACTCCAAATGTTTTCCAAAAGCCCTTTATTCAAACTTATTTTCAATTCAAACCTAGTCGCACTCATTGTTCTAGGAGGATGAGTTCTAACGAGAGAGTGCAGCATTTTTCCCGTTTGTGTGTGTATTTCTCGAGTGCGAAAAATCTGGGCGCGACAGTCCCAAGGAAAATGTTTCCCCTCCCCATTTCTATGTTTTTTTGAGAAATTTTATGTACCAAAAAGAATTCTTCTTAATAAAATCGTTCTCATTTGTCCAATGAATGAATGAATCTATGAATGGACGAAAGAACAGGGGCAGGTATAATATTTGTATGCAGGGGCAATCTCCTATCTCCAGACACGAGCCAAAGCATCATGTTTAGTTCCCTTCGAGAGGCAGGGGCATCCTTAGGCCATGCATCGCATAAAACCTTTCCAAATCAAGAATCTAACATGTAATCCTTTGGTTTGTTTTTCCTTTTTTTTTTTTCCTCCCCCCATCTCATCAAAAGACTAGCAATAGTTTTTGAGACTGCTTGTATTGTAGACCACCATTGCTCCAAGAAAAGGAAGAAGAGGAACACGAGTGACCCCTGTCCTCCGAACGCCAGTCTGTACCCGACAAAGAATAGTACAAATGTCGAGTGAAGGCAATATTCTTGATCAATAGAATAATTCAGTAACACGCAAAGAAGTGAATGAAATGAAGGCGAAGATAGATGAGATGTTCAAGCTCATGCAACTGACGGCCTTCAAAGGACCTGTCATGAATCCATCAACCTCAACATCCCACCCCAAGGAAATTGAAGCAATCCCACCAAGGGTCGTCCTGCGAACTGATAGTGCAACGAAGAGCAAGGAGCTCCCCAAAGCGGTATACCTCGAGGAAGGAGAAGAGGACAACCTTGAAACCATCTTGCTAACTGCCACCTTAAAGAAGGAAGGCCTGGACCCTCTCGATCAAAAGATATAAGGCTTAGAGGAGTCCCTACGCAGCCTACAAGGTCATGACACCTTCGGTGGGATGTCCTACGACGAACTCTGCTTCTTCCCCGAGCACCCAAGGTCGCCCAAATTTAAGATGCCTGATTTCCAAAGGTACGACGGAAGCGGGGATCTCGTAGCTCACCTGAGGCCATATGCTGGGGCACTAAGTGGCTATGGGAATGATCCCAAACTCCTTATGCAATTGTTCCAACATAGCTTGACTGGGCCTGCACTGCAATGGTTCGCCCGGTTAGATTTGAGGAAGATTTCAACTTGGAACGAATTGGTCTCAGCCTTCCGAACCTAATACCGCCATAATAGCGATCTAACCATGGACCGGTGTGCCCTAATGATGATGACTCGAGGAGAGAAAGAGAGCTTAAAAAATTATGCTTTGAGATGAAGGGAGGCAGCTGCTCAAGTCAACCCCCCATTGCTGGAAAAAGAGTATGTGCAGCTATTTGTGAACACCTTCCAAGGATTGTACTGTGAACGTCTGTGTCTGAGCATTGGAAAGAGCTTTTCTGAGCTGATAATGCAAGGGGAAATGATCGAGAATGGACTAAAAACTGGCATAATCATTGACGGCTATGCCAAGATAAGTGAGGGATTTGTGAATGCGGCCAAGAAGGTGGCCACCACTCTGGGGGTCGGCAAGAAAGAAGGAGAAGTATCTGCCATCCTGCCTACACAACAGCAGCCATATTACCCCTAATACCAAGCTCGACCTTCACCACCTTCTCCCAACATCAACATCCCTGTTGCTACTACCCAAGCACCCTCAACTCGACCTGCTGCAGCCCGACCATACCTTAAGCCTAACAAAAACAACAATCGACGGAACCGAGAATTCACACGTTTGGCATGCACCCAGATAGAGGCCTATCATGAGCTCCTCAAGGCTAAGCATATAAATCCTATTCCCTCGCGGCCATTGCCAAGCCCGTTGCTGCCAACTTTCAACCCTGCCCTTACCTGCGAGTACCATTCTGGGGGACAGGGGTATGACATAGAATCTTGTTTCTCTTTGAAGCATAAGATTCAAGACCTCATTGACAATAAGGTCATCAACACCCAAGAAACAAAGCCGGTCCTCACGACAAATCCCTTACCAAACCATGCTGTCAACATCATCACCGAGGATAAGGCGGATCCTGATGGCATCATAACCACAGAGTACTTCAAGGGTGAGTCAAACACTGAAAGCGATTGGGAGGAAGAATTGCCACCATGCCTTATCTATCTTTACAACACAAGTGGAGACCAAGACCCTTTCGACTGGGCCGTGGATGAACCCGTTGCAAACATACCCAATGATACTGCACCTGTAGATGGCTGGGGAGAGGAATTCCTACATCCTAGATATACTAAAACCGAGGCTCGCCTGAAAGAGGAACTCTTTGACTACGAAGACATGGGCTGGGGCATCTATGAGCCGAAACTGCCAAACCCACCATTCGAATTCAGCGAAGGGGATCTGGATAGCCTGTTTGCTGAGATTGACAAAAGGGAAGTTAATAAAGAAGAAGCCAAAGAAAAGTCATTGCAAGCCTCTGAAGAAAGCCTGGTTATGAAATCCTAAGAAGCCGAGTAAGAGAAAACTGCCCAACTAAAGGAGAGCCGGCAAGGGTCCCAAGATGGGACACAACCTCACTGACCCCACTAAAGAAGAAGAAGGAAAAGGAGGAAGCCCTGGTTGCACTATGACTGCTAATCTTTGCCATGCCGCTGCTGATGCATTAATTCGCCCAACATAACCAAGTGAAGAAACTGGCGAAAGGAGCATGGAGGAGGCAGGCGTTGTCCCAAAGCCTACCTGAAGAAGTGACTGTCACAAGGGATGTTCTTCTACCAAACTTTGTCTTTACTTTCGTGTTAATTTTTGTTTCGTTAACTCTACTTTCATCTTTTGCTAATCAAGAGCTCATCATTTAAACAGAATGTTTGAAATGAAAGAAGTTGAAATTTGCATTTATCATCTTTGGTATTTGCTCTTTCTTAGAATATTCCTTTCTTGTTGTTATGCCCTAACTTAAAAGGAGGGATGGTACGCATGTCCTTGCCTATGGAGACCATTTTTGGTCCAAAGCAAGATAGCAAAAGGAGGGAAAGAGAGTGGATCACAAAAGGGTGGCCTCCGAAGGACGCCATGGCAAAGTAGTCAGCAGTTAGACCCTCGAAAGGAGGAGAAACCCTCATTTCAAAAATCCCTGGAATAGCAAAAGTAATTCCCTTGGTCAACCTACTCGAGCCACAAAGTAATTTTCATTCAAACACCCTAACCAGGACCCCCCCCCCCCCCCCCCCCCACACTAGGGCAGGTGCGAGTAACAGAACAATTAAGCTAACACCTGTTTGTTTCAATGGATGACGCCAAAAGCTCTAAAACTGAACTTCATAGACTAAGCAATCTTGTCTGGAAGGAAGAGAGGCCATCTATTCTACTACCATACGGTTAAAAGAATCCTCTTTGAAGAACCCCTTTTGAGCCAAATTATATCCCTTCAAAAAACCTGCAATAGTGATCACCCCTTACAATGGGCGAAAGCAAATTTGGAGGAAAAAGTGACAAAAAGAGAGCATGGAGAGAAAGAAGGCCCCCTCCTACATCGAAAAAGGAGGGAAACAAGGCAATACCCAAAAACAAAATAAAAATGACAATTGATGCCTCTTGAAAGTCAATAGATTGTACAAGCGGTAATACTGGGGCAAAAACTAAAAGAAAACGATAAGCCCTATATGGGTGCGAGTTCGTACAAAAAGGGAAGAAAGAAAAGGGGAAGATAAGCCCACAAAGATTTGAAAAGGTGATCACCGGTAAACCCCAAAAACCACATAACACTTTGAGCCCTCGATACCATTCTCTTCAAAAACCCGTAACCTGGCCACATTACAACCCACAGAAAGTCCCCTCAGATTAGGGAAGATTGCTTAGTCTAAACAAGTTCAAAAGAAAATGGCAATATCCGAAAAAGAAAAGGGAACAAAGCAGCAAAAGTTTACTCGAGGTGGTTCTAGTTACTATCACAAAAAAAAAAAAAAAAAAAATTGTTTGAGCCTGATTACCCCTTCATTCATCGCCCTTAACCCAGCCTACATTACGGTCCAAAGTAAAGTCTTCTCGGATTGAGGATGGAAACTGCCCGCTCTTTCACTAAAGGCTACTTCGACTGTCACATGGAGAGTCTACCAGATCAAACATAAGGTCCCCAAGAAAAATGAGTGAGTTGCATAGGAGAAATGAAAGTCGGGTCCGAAAATGGAAACCCTAGGAATGGGGCAACTACTATCTCGCCATGACAGGAAAAAGGCGCAACCAAAAGGGGAATCTCCAAAGAAAGAGCAAAGTGCCAAAATGACAATTTCTGGGGAACGCCCGATCTACGTCTAGGCTTATCTCCATAAAGCTATACACCTCCATGCTTTGCATGAACGTGTGCGACGACATACTCACCCTCTTTGCACTTACTTACAACTTGCATACGTCCATCATTTCTTATATGTGCCATGATTTCTGCATTCCTGTATTCTCACATGCGTACATTCAAAGCGAGACTAAAAGAAAAAGTCTATCATCATCTCATGAAAAGAAACAAAAAATAATAATAATACAAATATAACCAATAATAGTCATAATCTATAATGGCCAACACACGGCCACAAAAACAGAGACAATAACCACCAGTCTAACTAAAAAACTCTAACTATGTCCGCAAGTAAAGCAAGGTGCCTCGAGGAGCAGGGTCGTCATCCAAGTCGAAGTCGCCTATATCCGGCACATACAGGGAGGGCTAACTAGAAGAAGCTCCGGTGTCATAAGGGCCCTGTAAAAAAAAAAAAGACCTGGCATTAGAACACGAAGGAATACATGAGAAATATGAAAAACGAGCCATGAATAACATACCCAGTAGGCCTCCATCCGAGATATGCGAGTGTAAGCACCCCATTTTTGACTGCTCGACAGTCTACACTCCGTCCAGACTTGTTTTCAAGTCACTATGAGCGTATTCCAACCGAAACCAACTCTCTAAGTCCAAATCTCATGTGTCCATCACTTCGCGGGCACGTCAGGCCCAAATAGAGGCAAAATAACCAAAATGCCCTTAAGGGGCATTGTCCTTTCCTTTTCGACTCCAACCCCTCTCTCAAGACAGTTTATTCCTCGAGACGGTTCCAATCAGGCACGTCTTTCGAAGACTATAAGACCCCTTTCCAACCCCTCTCTCGAGATAGTTTATTCCTCGAGACGGTTCCAATTCAGGCACGTCTTTCGAAGACGGTAGGACCCCTTTCCAATCCCTCTCTCGGGACAGTTTATTCCTCGAGACGGTTCCAAATCAAGCACGTCTTTTCGAAGACGGTAAGACCCCTTTCCAATTTCTCTCTCGGGACAGTTTATTCCTCGAGACGGTTCTAAATCAGGCACGTCTTTTCGAAGGCGGTAAGACCCCTTTTCAATCCCTCTCTCGAGATAGTTTATTCCTCGAGATGGTCCGAGTAGCGAAAATACTCATAAAACCGTTAGAGTAGCGGAAATACTCACAAATAGGTCGATATAGGGAATTGCCAGCAAACCCCTGTGTCACGACGAACACTGTCAGAGTGGCGAAAACACTCAAAACCCAAGTCAACACTAGTGTCTGTTAGCCTACTTCGGTGAAAAATGACCAAACTGCCCTTTGGACTTTTTCCGAGACTTTTCGGTCAAGATGACCATTTTGCCCCTAGGCATCCGAATGCCCCGAGAACCACACCGGCTCTGGGTATCAAACCGGTAACCCTCTGAGACTACTTCTTATAGTATTCTCAATCTTCCTTTACCTTTTCGGATCATTCCGAGTCAGTTCTGGCCAACCCGGTACAAAATGACCGTTTTGCCCCTAGTGGGCCAGTCTCCTTTTTCGACCACACCGGCTCTGGTTATCAAACCGGTAACCTTTTGAGACTGCTTTTTATAGTATTCTCAATCTTCCTTTATCTTTCCGGATCATTCCGAGTCAGTTCCGGCAAACCCGGTACAAAAATGACCGTTTTGCCCCTGGTGGGCCGGTCTCCTTTTTTGACCACGCCAGCTTTGGGAATCAAACCGGCAACCTCTGGGAACATTCAGAATAATGTTTCCAGATCCTAAGTCTTCTTCTGGGACAGTTTGAGTCTGTCCCGGCAGTTTCCCAGTTCGATTGACCGTTTTGCCTCTAAAGGCCCGGTCAACCTTTTCGACCTATCTTATCCTCATTTCTCAAGTCAAATACCTTCAGGACACTATTTTAAGTGTTCCTGTTCTTTTCCGGCCTTTCGGGTCATTCTCGGCTCCTTCAAATCATTTCCGGACTTTGCGGAGTCACTCCTAGTGAAGCCAGGCTAAAAATTGCATGGTAGTCACTAGTACAGGTGCCCAAATCTAGTCAAAGATACGTTGCTTGCCGACCTTAAATATTTCCTAAATGGTTGGCGCCACTAGTAGTGGCGCCAAGCCAAAAAATGGCCTGGCGCCACTAGGATGAATTCTGGCCTGGCGCCACTGCAACAGGCGCCAGTGTTGTCCAACCTCTATAAATACAGAGCCTCCTCCAACGTGAAAAGGATCCGTCAACTCAGTCTAAAAATCATATAATTCAATATACAGAGCTCGAACACTCCCTAAACCCTAGCCTCCTTAGGTTTTCCAAACCCTAGCCACCCTACACAAACCCTAGCCTCGTATACACTCCTATACACCCCCATACACTCATACACTAACCTTCAACCCTCCTTTGAAGACTTGAAGAGCTGCAATCTAAAGCTTGAAGACAACTCTTGAAGGTTGAAGACGAACATCAAGACGAAGACCGAAGATCGAAGACAAGCAAGGCGCGCAAAATAAATAAGATACAAGGTAGGTTCTCCATTTAAATTTCCGCACTTCCCCCTCTCTCTTCTCTCTCCAACCCACTTGGGTTTTCTCTATTTTAATCTCCCATCTCTTTCTCCCCCTTTCTTTACATGCTTGAAACAAGGGGATTCCCGGTCCATGTGTAGGATTGGGCTATTGGAGAGTCACCGTGTCGGAGGCTTTCTTCTAGTCTAACCAGAGATCACGTGGGTCCGGCCCCCTTGATTATGTGATGAAGCCTTAGCCTTGTATGTTCACGACCCCAAAATTGCATTGTACATATCATGGTCTTGCATCTTCCAAAAGTCGTTTTCAAAGTTGTTTTCAAAATCGTTTTCAAACTTGTTTTCAAAATTTCATCAAAATTTCCTTTTTCAAAACATGTTTTCAAAATCACAATCCTAGGGTGATTCTAGCCTTCCCATGGCTAGGGTTGCTTTAGAAAAGTGTTACATTCAAAGTGACCAATATGGTCCATATTTTCAACTCTTGTTGTTTTTCAAAACCGCTTTCCTAAAGTGGTTCTAGCCCTCCTATGGTTAGAATTGCTTTAGGAAAGTGAGATGTTTTTACACTTCCTAAAAACTCTATTTTCAAAAAACTCTTTTCCTAAAAATCTCTTTCAATATACTTTCCTAAAACTCTCCTCTCCAAAATTGTTTTCTAAAAACTCTTTACAAAAATCTATTTTTCAAAACCTCATTTTTCAACTCCTTTCCAAAATGCACTCTTCAAAGTCCACTTTCCAAAAACGTTCCCTAGGTCACTTTCCTAGAAAAACTCTCTCCAAAAATCTTTCCAAAAACTCTCTTTCCAAAATCTCCCTTCTAGAAACTCCCCTCTAGGATTTTCCTTCTAAAATCTTCGTTTCTAAAAACACACTTTCCAAAAACTCCTTCCTAGAATTCTCTTCTAAAAACCTTTGTCTCCAAAAACGCACTTTCTAAAAACTCTTTCCTTAGAGCCCAAGTCAAGCCCTAGAACTAACCATTAGGAAACCTTAATTTTCTTCCAAAAAACATGGTTTTCAAATTTTGCCCCAAACCTAGGTTTCCAAAACCTCTTGTTTTTTATATCCAAACTATACACATTTCCAAAACCTCTTTTCTATGTCAAAACTATAGCATTCCAATTCTAGGCTTTCTAAAACTCCCCTTTCCAAATTCATGCCAAATCCAATTTTCCCTTTAGAAAACCAAATCCCATCTTTGCTTTAGGAAACCAAATCCAATCTCCACGTTTAGGAAACTAGATCCTATCCTCCGTTTTTGGAAACAAAATCAAATTTTCTCTTTTAGAAACAAAATCCAATCCCTTCCTAATCCAACTTTTTCCTAACTCAAATCCTTCCTAATCTTTCACTTTCCTAAATCTTAAGTTTCCAAAACTTGAACATAACAGTCTTTCCTAATTCAACCCTTTCCTAATTCTACCCCTTTCTAAATCTCAACTTTTCAAATCTAAGCTTTCAAATTTTTCCTAAACTCAACCTTTCCTAATCTCAAGGTTTTCTAAAACTCAAACTCTAGGAAACTTTCTAAATCTTAAACTTTCCTAAACTTCAAATCTTTCCAAATCCAAAATTTTCTAAACATAAAACTTTCTTATTTTCAAAACCTTTCTTAAATTGAAACTTTCTTAATTCAAAACTTTCTAAACTCAAAACTTTCCTAATTCAAAACATTTCTAAATTCAACACTGTCCTATTTCAAAACCTTTCTTAAAACGAAACTTTCCAATCTTCAAAACTTCCCTATTTAAAAAACTTTCCTAATTTCGAAACTTCAAAAAATGAAACTTTTCTAATTTCGAAACTTTCCTAATTCAAAACTTTCCTAAATCGGACCTTTCCTAATTCAAACATTTCCTAAATCTAATTTTTTTTTTTCTAAACCTTCCAGGTCGAGTCAAATCTTTCCTAAGTCTTTTTTCTAAGTCTAGGTTTCCTAAAACCAAGTCTTTCCAAAATCAATCTTTCCAAAGCAAGTCCAATCTTCTCAATTTCAATTTCCAATCTTCTCTTCTAATCTCAAATCAAATCCAATTTTCAATTCAATCTCTTTCTTCCAATCAAACATTTTATTTTCAATTGGACTCTTGTCCGAACTACGACTGACCTGATTCCTCCAAAAGGATACGTAGGCAACCTTCATAGGTGCGGTCACAACTTTTTTCAAATTTCAAATTCCTCCATATCTTTCAAATTTCAAATTCCACAACATTTTTTCAAATCTCCAATTCCACAACCTTTTTCAAGTTTCTATTTCTACAACTTTTTTCCAATCTCCAAATTCTACAATTTTCTTCAAGTTTCCAATTCCATGATCTATTTCTATTTTCAATCTTTGATTTTAATTTCCAAAACCATTTTTCTAAATTCAAAATTCTATCTCTCTTTTCAAATCAAATTCTTCTTTTCAAATCTATTTCCAAATAAACTCTTTTCTTGCACTTGCATACCAGGCATTATGTCTTTCAAAAACTCTTTTTCAAAGTGAATAGGATTGAACATTAGTTCGTTAAAGACTCTCATAGGTGAATCTAGGGTAAACTGACATGTAGGTACTGAAAGGGCGGGGTAGGGTGATAGCTTAGTGCATCTTCCCTACACGTAACCAACCTCCGAACCTAGATCACTGATTTCAAAGACCAAAAAGGAGTTATTTTTCAAAAAGGGCTACATGTTTTTCAAAGGTTGCCAAACAACCTGTTTTTCTTAAAAACCCTCTCTTGAGGAGATATTTTCAAAAACTTTTTTCAAAAACCCTAAGTGTAGTCTTTGGATTATTCTTAGTTTTTAGGTAACCTAACTCACTTTAATCAAGTTAGGTGGTGACTCCAAATCTTTTTCAAATGCCCTTTATTCAATTCAATTTTTCAATTCAAACCTAGTCACACTCATTCTTCTAGGAGGGTGAGTTCTAACGAGAGAGTACAACATTTTTTCTGCTTGTGTGAGTATTCCTCGAGTGTGAAAAATCTGGGCGCGACAGCGAGCAGTCAGGGCCTCAACCTTAGCACAATACTGATCTCATGCTTGGCAAGCTGCTAGGTACTCCTCCTCAGAAACAAAGCCTTGAGCTCAACGCCAAAGCTTCACCACCTCATGGCAGGCCACCTGCCCTCCGACCACCAGGTCTAGCTGGGTGAAAGCACCAATAGATCTCGCCCGAAAATAAGCCTCATAATCCACATCCGGCGGGAGAAGGAACAGCTCACCAGGAACCCTGACTATATAAGGGATCTCTACCTTGGCTCGATAAAGTCCAAACATATATTGGGGAGGATCCATGGCCACACGGAAGTCAGTATGAAGCTGCCGCCAGTGGTGCTCCCCGAGATACGTCTCCCACGACACAGGGCCTCGAAAGGTGATCCGCGACCTGGATAAAAGGATGACGTCCCTCATGCCGGCGTACTGGGTGGACTGGTGGTAAGGTTCGCAGGTCACATCCTGAGGCCTCAGCAACTCCAAGTTAGCCCTGAGGGCTACAAAATCTGTGAGCGAGGACCGTTGGACTACCTGCTGCCTGGCCCACCTCGTGGACCGTGGGAAGGCATCACCTGCTAACACCTCCGGTCAGCGAACTGGCAAATACTCATAGCTCCACCATACCAGAAACGGCCAAAAGCTCGTCAAGCTCCCCAGGCCCCAGATGTTCTCACTCTCATCCCTCGTAAGAAGCAGACAAAGGTAAAAGCACCCCAATCGGTATAGTCTAGCGCATCCAGATCCGTTACTAGACTCACCAGGGATGAAGGAACCGCCGACCTATTATTGTTGCAAAAGCAACTAAAGACGACGTATAGCACCAGTCGACGCCTCATGATGACTTGGTTGGCTGGGGAAGGCTCGAAAGCGAACGTAGTCTTCGCTGAACATAAGAGTGAGGCTGGGAAACTCAAGCCTCCAAGCCCTGGCAACCCCAAGAGAAGATGAACCTCCCCCAGAGACACGTCCCGTAAAGAAATCGGAACCCCTCCGAAGGATAGCCCGGTAATCATAGTCCAGTCGATAGGAGTAGGCCCTAGCTCAAAACCCACCAAGTGAATGGTCCCGGTCTCCCCAAACCACCGCTCCAACAATCCCATGGCGATCCGGTGATCCATCCTGTCTGTCTGCAAAGTCATGAAGGCTTTAAACCCAATCAGATGCAGGAAGTCTTGATAAGATGGAGCTGATGCTTGCATAGCCGTCAGGGCCGAGATACTGGCCCCTTTGAAAGAACTGTGGGTGGAGGATGGCAACCGACCATATCGTGAGTACAGGCTCGGGTGGAAGGCCAAGTCACTGTCGCGCCCAGATTTTTCGCACTCGAGGAATACTCACCCAAGCGGGAAAAATGCTGTACTCTCTCGTTAGAACTCACCCTCCTAGAAGAATGAGTGCGACTAGGTTTGAATTGAAAAATTGGTTTGAATAAAGGGCTTTTGAAAAACATTCGGAGTCGCCACCTAACTTGATTAAGGTGAGTTAGGTCACCTAAAAACTAAGCATAATCCGAAGACTACACTTAGGGTTTTGGAAAACGATTTTGGGAAAAAACCACCTCAAGAGAGGGTTTTTAAGAAAAACGGGTTGTTTGGCAACCTTTGGAAAACATTTAACAAAAATAACTCCTTTTTGGTCTTTGAAAACAGTGATCTAAGTTTGGAGGTTGGTTACGTGTAGGGAAGACGCACTAAGCTATCACCCTACCCCGCCTTTTCGGTACCTACATGTCAATCTACCCTAAATTCACCTATGAGAGTCTTTAACTAACTATGGTTCAACCCTATTCACTTTGAAAAACAATGTTTGAAATAAATATGATGCATGAGATGCAAGTGCAATAGAAAAGAATTGAAAAATAGATTTGGAAAGAGATGGATTTGAAATTGAAAATAGATTTGAAGAAATAGAATTGAAATTGGAAAGTTTGAAAATTGAAAATAGAAGTTTGAAAATAGAAATTTTGAAATTGGAATTTGAAAATTGATTGGAATTTGAAATGTGGAAAGAATTTGGAAACCACACCCATGAGGGTGGAATTGAAAGTTTGAAAAGTGTTGTGACCGCACCTATGAAGGTTGCCTACGTATCCCTTTGGGGGAATCAGGTCAGTCGTAGTTCGAACCGAAGTCCGATTGAAAATAGAAGAATGGATTGAAGAAGGAAATTGAATTTGATATTGGATTTGATTTGAGATCAGAAGAGGAGATCGAAAATTGAAATTAAGAAGAAGATTGGACTTTGATTTGAAAAGATTGATTTTTGGAAAGACTTGATTGTGGAAAGATGGAGGTTTGGAAAACCTAGACTTAGGAAAGGTAGGAGACCTAGGAAAGACTTGAGGGTTTAAGAAAGATTGGATTTGAATGTTAGATTTGGAAGATTTGGAAAGATTTGAAAATTTGGAATTTAGGAAAGATTTGGATTAGGAAAGTTTCGAATTAGGAAAGTGTTATTTTTGGAAAGTTTCATTTTTGAAAAGTTTTAGGTTTAAGAAAGTTTCAACTTAGGAAAGTTTTGAATTAGGAAAGTTTTCAAATTAGGAGAGTTTCGAATTTAGAAATGTTTGAAAAAGGGAAGTTTTGATTTTGGAAAGTTTTGAAATTAGGAAAGTTTGGAAATTGGAAAGTTTTGAACTTAGGAAAGCTTTGAATTTAGAAAGTTTTGAAATAGGAAAGGTTTTCAAGTTAGGAAAGTTTCCCAAATTAGGAAAGTTTTGAAATAGGGAAGTTTTGAAAAATTGGAGAGTTTAGAATTTGGAAAGGTTCGAAAAAGGAAAGTTTTCAATTTAGGCAATGTTTGAATTAAGAAAGACGTTTTGAGTTTAGAAAAGTCTTAGATTTGGAAAGATTTGAAGTTTAAGAAAGTTTAGAATTTAGAAAGTTTTTAGGTTTAGAAAGATTTGAACTTAAGAAAGTTTTGAATTTAGGAAGTTTTGAATTTGAAAAGATTTGAAACTTAGGGTTTTAGAAAATCTTGAGATTAGGAAAGGTTTGAGTTTAGAAAAGGTTTGAAAAATTAGATTTGGAAAGTTGAAATTTGGAAAAGGGGTAGGATTAAGAAAGGATTGAATTAGGAAAGATTTTTATGTTCAAGTTGTGGAGACTTAAGATTTAGGAGAGTAGAAGTTTAGGAAGGATTTGAATTAGGAAAGAGTTGGATTTTAAAATTTAAGGAAAGGTTTAAAGCTAGGGTTTAGGAAAGTTATAGCTTAGGAAGGAATTGAATTAAGAAAGGTTTGGATTAGGAAGGAATTGGATTTGGTTTCTAAATGGGAAGGTTTGATTTTGTTTTCAAAAACGGAGGACAGGATCTAGTTTCCTAAACGGGGAGATTGGATTTGGTTTCTTAAAGGGAAGATAGAATTTGGCATGGATTTGGAAAGGGAAATTCTAGAAACCCTAGATTTGAAAAATTCTAGTTTCGACGTAGAAAATAGGTTTTGGAAACACGTATAGTTTGGATGTGAAAACTAGAGGTTTTAGAAACCTAGGTTTGGGGCAAAGTTTGAAAATCATGTTTTTGGGAAGAAAATTAGGGTTTCCTAATTGCGAGTTCTAGGGCTTGACTTGGGCTCTAAGAAAAGAGTTTTTAGAAAGTGTGTTTTTAGAAACGTAGATTTTCTAGAAGGGAGTCATAGGGAGGAATTTTTGGAAAGTGAATTTGGAAAGAGATTTTAAAGAGAAGAAGTTTTTTGGAAAGCATGTTTTTGGAAACGTAGATTTTGGAAGGAAGATCCTAGGGGAAAATTTCTAGAAGGGAGATTTTGGAAAAGAGAGTTTTTGGAAAGATTTTTAGGGAGTGTTTTTAGAAAATGAATTTTGAGGAAAGAAGTTTTGGAAATGAGTTGAAAAAGAGAGTTTTGAAAAAGAGATTTTGAAAGGGAGTTTTTGAAATCAATTTTGAAGAGGGGAGTTTTAGGGAAGTATGTTGAAAAAGAGATTTTTAGGAAGAGATTTTTAAAGAGAGTTTTTGGAAAGTATAAAAACATCTCACTTTCCTAAAGCAATTCTAGCCATAAGAGGGCTAGAACCATTTTAAGAAAGTGGTTTTGAAAACAAAGTTTGAAAATATAGGCCAAAAGGCCACTTTTAATATAACACTTTCCTAAAGCAACCCTAGCCATGGAAAGGCTAGAATCACTCTAGAATTGTGGTTTTGGAAACAAGTTTTTGAAAAAGAGATCTTGATGCAATTTTGAAAACAAGCTTGAAAACGCTTTGAAAAACAACTTTGAAAACGAGTTTTGGAAGATGCAAGACTATGATATGCACAATGCAATTTGGGGTCGTGGACATACAAGGTTAAGGCTTCACCACATAATCAAGGGGGCCGGACCCACGTGGTCTTTGGTTAGACTAGAAGAAAGCCCCCGACACGGTGACTCTCCCATAGTCCAATCCTACACATGGACCGGGAATCCCCTTGTTTCAAGCATGCAAAGAAAGGGGGGGAAAGAGATGGGGGATTAAAATAGAGAAAACCCAAGTGGGTTGGAGAGAGAAGAGAGAGGGGGGAAGTGTGAAAATTTAAATAGGGAGCCTACCTTGTTTCTTGTTTATTTGCGCGCCGCGCGGTCTTCAATCTTCGGTCTTCGTCTTGATCTTCTTATTCAGTCTTCAAGGGTTGTCTTCAAGCTTTAGATGGCAGCTCTTCAAGTCTTCCAAGGATGGTTGAAGGTTAGGGTATGAGTGTATGGAGGAGTGTATGAGTGTATAGGAGGCTAGGGTTTGTGTATAGTGGCTAGGGTTTAGAAAACCTAAGGAGGCTAGGGTTTTGGAGGTGCTCGAGCTCTGTATATCGAAATATAGGATTCTTAGGTTAAGTTTGTAGACCCTTTACACGTTGAACGAGGCTCTGTATTTATAGAGGGAGGATAAGCCTGGCGCCTGTTGTAGTGGCGCCAGGGCAAATTTTATACTGGCGCCACTAGGAGTGGTGCCAGGCCATTTTTTGGCTTGGCGCCACTGCTAGTGGCGCTAGCCATTTAGGAAACAATTAAGGTCGGCAAGCAACGTATCTTTGACTAGATTTGGGCGCCTGTACTAGTGACTACCATGCAATCTTTAGCCTGGCTTCACTAGGAGTGACTCCGGAAAGTCCGGGAATGATTTGAAGGAGCCGGGAGTGACCCGGAAGGCCGGAAAGGAGCAGGAACACTTGAAATAGTGTCCTGAAGGTATTTGACTTGAAAAGTGAGGATAAGATGTGTCGGAAAGGTTGACCGAGCCTTTAGGGGCAAAACGGTCAACTAGACCGGAAAACTGCCGGGGCGAACCCGGATTGTCCCGGAAGAAGACTTGGGATCTGGAAACATTATTTAGAATGTTCCCAGAGGTTGCCGGTCTGATTCCCAGGGCCGGCGTGGTCGGAAATGGAGACCGGCCCACCAGGGGCAAAACGGTCATTTTGCACCGGGTTTGCCGAAACTGACTCGGAATGGTCCGGAAAGGTAAAGGAAGGTCGAGAACACTATAAAAAGTATTCTCAGGACATTACCGGTTTGATACCCAGAGCCAGTGTGGTCGAAGAAGGAGACCGGCCCTCCAGGGGCAAAACGGTCATTTTGTACCGGGTTGGCCGGAACTGACTCGAAATGGTCTGGAAAGGTAAAGGAAGGTCGAGAATACTATAAAAAGTATTCTCGGGGCATTACCGGTTTGATACCCAGAGCCGGTGTGGTTCCCGGGGCATTCGGATGCTTAGGGGCAAAATGGTCATCTTGACCGAAAAGTCTCGGAAAAGGCCCTAAGGGTAGTCTGGTTATTTTTCACCGAAGTGAGCTAACAAACATGGGTATTGACCTAGGTGTTGAGTATTTTCGCTACTCGGACGGGGTTGAGTATTTCCGCTACTCGTACGGGGTTAACGATTTGAGAGTATTTCTGCTACTCCAACGGCTCTGTGAGTATTTCCGCTACTCTAACGGTTGAGTATTTCCGCTACTCGGACGGCTCTGTGAGTATTTCCGCTACTCGGACGGTTGAGTATTTCCGCTACTCGGACGGGTTTGAGTATTTCCGCTACTCAGACGGGATTGATGATTTGGGAGTATTTCCGCTACTCTAACGGTTGAGTATTTCCGCTACTCTAACGGTTCTGTGAGTGTTTCCGCCACCCTAACGGTTTTGTGAGTAGTTTTGCTACTCGGACCGTCTCGAGGAATAAACTGTCTCGAGAGAGGGATTGGAATTGAAATAAGAAAGGATAGTGCCCCTAAGGGCATTCTGGTCATTTTGCCTCTATTTGGGCCTGACAGGCCCGCGAAGCGATGGAAAGACGGAATTTGGACTAGACGATTGGTTTCGATTGGAATATGTCTATAATGACTTGAAAACAAGTCTGGACGGAGTGTAGACTGCCGAGCGGTCAAAAATGGGGTGCTTACAGTCACGTAGCGGCAGGACATCTGGAATCGCTAGCTAATTGTCCATAAATGAAGTATCTCTCTGCCTGTCCCAAACGGAAGCTATACCATATCCTGTTTGTGGGTCCACAGACGAGTTAACATCATCCTCAAATCTCTTATCGGGAGCCACTGAAGGCTGTCCCATCGTAGAACTGCCACTGGAAGTTGGCCTGCTAGAAGATCACTGGGACCCGCTGCGACCACCCCCAGCAGAACCAGCCCTGCCGCCACTCCAAGTTGGACCACCTCTGTTGCCTCCTCGCGCTGGGCCACCTCGACCACTGCTCTGAACTGAGCCAGTTCTACTGCCACCCCTAGCCGAGCTGCCTCGACTACTGCTGCCCTCCTCGAGCTCTATCCCCGGCGCCTTCCCATGATGCCTCCTGTCCGGACCGTCGCCTTCGGCCCCCCGACATCCTGAAAGAATAACAACATTCAAGAGAATCAATCAGTCACCACATATGAAAAGTGCAAAGATAAATGCATCAATGTATATACATAAAAGAAAAAAAGAGAGAGGATATAAAAAGAAAGGAAAGCCAAAAAAGGAAAGAGAAAGGAAAAAAAAAAAAAAAGAAAGAAAGAAGAAGAAGAAGAAAAAAAAAAGAGAAAAAAAAAAGAGAGAAAAGAAAGAGTGGAAGGGCTAGTGCCCCATTTATCACCGTTCAAGATTTTCAACGGTTTTCAAGCTTTCCCCACAAAATTTTGATACCTAAAATTTCTAAACAGTTTTTAGGGCTTTTTCCTCAAAAAGTCTCACTTCAAAATTTCAAATCGGTTTCCTGGGCTTTCCCCTTCAAAAGCCCTATTTCAAAAACTTCTAACGGTTTTCCGAACTTTTTCCTTAAAAAGTCTCATTTCAAAATCTCACCGGTTTCTCGGGTTTTCTCCTTCAAAAGCCCTGTTTCAACATTTTAACGGTTTTTTGAGCGTTTCCCTCAAAGAGTCTCATTTCAAAGGTTTAACGATTTCTCGAGCTTTCACTTTCAAAAGCCCTGTTCCACAGTTTCTAAAAATCAGTTTTCCGGGGTTTTCTCCTTCAAAAATTCCACTCCCAAAAATTTCTCTAAAGTTATTGTTTCGTCGGGCTTTCTCCCTCAAAAGCCCCTTTCTCAAAAGGATTTGCTTTATCGAAAGGTTTTAAAGCTAAGTGTTAAAATTTTTGAAAATTTCGATAGAATTTCGCTTTTAAAAGTCACTACTCCAAAATTCCACAAGTCACAAACATAGCCCAGAACAATCTCAGACCTTCCACCACATCAATCAAAACAATCTCGCCCCCACGGCACACATCTTGTCCTCAAACACAATTTTTAGGACAATTCCTTCAGTTTCCAAACTTTTTCGGTCTCAATTTTATTTCCAAAAAATTTCACAAAAATTCCCAGAACGTTCGAGCGTGTCACCATAATTTTCTAAAAATGTTCTATGATTTTTCAACCTTCAATAGGATCTGTTTTCTAATTTTCCTCAATTTTTCTTATTTTTCGTAATTTCCAAAAATTCAAAAATTTAAAATTTTTCAAAAAATTACGAAACTTCATACGTTTGTTCCATACATTTTTCTAAGACTTCTGGTGCAAAAATCACACATAAACACATAATACCCAAGCTTGTAGAGGCAATTTTTCAAGTCCTGCAGGAGACCCACAGTCACAAACATGCAAAATCAATCAAAACACACTCAAATCTCCGCCAAATCAAGAAAACGATTGGACCATCACATTCTAAATGTCTCAAAACATAGGATTACACTAATCATTCACAAAAAAGGGAAACAAACACGTTAAAATCGAAGAAATTTTCAAAAGCTAACCTTTCAAATTCTTCAGCGAAAATCAAGTTTTCCGACGAGAATCCGGTGACAATGACAGTAACCGGCGAGTGCCCAACGTCTCCTAACACCCTTCTGATGATTCCCTGTCAAAATCCCTTGAAAAACCTTTGGAGCAACGCTCGGATCAAACTCAAAACAAGTGGCACGCACTGAAAACGCGAACCTGCTCTGGTTTTAATGCTTATGGGCTGGTGCATGTAGCAAATGCGCCAGCACATAATTTGAACCGGCGCATATGCTACATGCGCCAGGGTTGAAACATGCCAGGCGCATGTAACACATGCGCCCAACCTTTCAGCTTCCCACCAAAATCAGTTCCGAACTTCCAAAGGTTTGAATCTACTCCCAAGGCTTTTTCAAAAGCCGAAAGTCAAGCCTTCAACATTCACTGGCAAGAATCGAATACCCTGGACCAAGCTGCGTCAAACTGGCAACCCGATTCCCGACTGAGACCCAAAATTTTCGAATTCTAAGACCTGCCTGACTGGCAACACACGAGAGGTCCCAAAGCTTTCTAAATTCACTGACACATTGTCGATCGCCTCACGACCAAAAAGGGATTCTTACTTTTTTATTTTTCCGCCTTCAACAAGCAAAGACAAAAAAAGAGGGGCAGCCGTAAGCACTCCATTTTTGCCCGCTCGGCAACCTCCGACCTGACTGGGCTCGGTTTCAAAATTCACAGCACATGTAGGCTCAAGATGAGCCTATCAATCTCCAATCCAATCAATTGGTCGCTTCTCAGCCCACAAGAACTCTTTGGAGCCATAAACACCATTATTCTGGGCAGCTTTCCGGACCAGGCAGTCTTGTAAACCAACGCCATCCAGGTAGCTTCCCGAGATTGGGCGATCTCGGGGACCAACACCTCATCAAATTCCAGACGGTTCACTTCTGGCACCTGTTATCCCGCCAATGTAGAAGGTCCGTCATTTGGTAGTTCTCTGAGACCGGGCATTCTCAAAGAGCAACACTACCCTTCTAGGTAGCTTTCTGGGACCATGCATTCTCAGGAACCAACACCACCCCTACAGGTAGCTCTCTAAAACCGGGCGTTCTTAGAGACTAACACTGCACAGGTAGTTTTCTGAGATCGGTTGGTCTCGGGAACCAACACCTAGGTCAACACCGGCGCCTGCTAGCTCGACTTGGTGAAAAATGACCAAACTTGCCCATTGGGCCTCCAGGTACATTTTAATAAAGTCTAAAATCCCTCAAAACGATAAGTCCATCCTTCCAAAATGTTGTTAAACCATTACGCATCCCCTGCACGCCATTTGGTCCAAATTCGGTCCTATTCCGGCTCACTCCGGTCAAAATGACCGTTTTGCCCCTAAACACTTCAGTACGGCACATACCCCGCCGAGCGGTAAAAGGCTCTCCCAAAACCATCCCTGAACAACTCTACACTCTTAACACAACACACTAAACCATTCATAACTATTCCCAGCCAATCCTGGCCAAAATGACCATTTTGCCCCTGACAATCCAAACATACCCCGAAACGGCACCGGTCTTGGGATTTTGAGCAAAGGGTTTCACCATACACCCTTGTTTAACCCGAGGAGGACCCTACGACATTAAAGTCACACGACTCGATAAAAGTTCCCTAGAGCGTCTCGCAGACGCTTCGCCTACATTGTCCTTTCTTCTGATTCCCTGGTTATAACGTACCGTCAACTAACTTGAGAAATGTGCAAATCAGGGAATTCTCGAAAGCTTGTTCATAGATCTTTCCATCGATACGGCTTGATCGGATAGATCGCTCCCTGAAGCCCTTCATCGTATGGCTCAAACCCTGTTACTTTTGACAACCCCTGGAGCGTCTCGCAGACGCTCCGCCAAGGTTGACTTTTTCCCCAATTCCCTTATTAAAACGCACCGTCAAACGACTTGAGAAATGTGTAAATCTGAGAATTCTCAAAAGTATTTCCAAAGTACCTTCCATCGGTACGGCGTGATCGAAGAGGTCGCTTCCCAGAGGCCTCGATCACACGACACGAAAATAGCCACTTTCGAACACTCTCAAAGCGTATCACAGACGCTTTGCAAAAGTGTTCTTTTACGCACGCTTCTCGAGATGATATCCCATGCTTTTGAACACAATTCAAACTTTTCAAAAATATGAAAGTTCACGAGAAACCTCAAGAGAACACCGTGGGTACAACCAATTTTCCCGAAACCTTCCCGGTTGACTCAATTATCGAGACGAAGTTTGGACGAACCTTCTTGGTGATGGAGCGTATGCTACATGCGCTCAAATTTTGATTAGATTGACCAACTTTCGATCAACAGTCGAGATTTAACTAGTACACAGGGTGCCATGTGTCATTCTAGCAATGGAACAGTACCTGCGCATGTCCTACATGCGCCAGGTCAAATTTTGGCCAAGCGCATTTAACACATACGCCAGGCCTGTTCCAGGTTGCCTATAAATACCAGACCACCCATATCTTCCAATCATATCTTCTATTTTCTATCAAACTCTGGTCCGAACTACGACTGACCTGATTCCTTCAACAGGATACGTAGGAAACCCTCATGGGTGCGATCACAACATTTTTCAAACTTCTATTTCCACAACCTTTTTCAAATCTCAAATTCCATAATCTATTTTTCTAACTCCAAATTTATATCTCTATTTCTAATTTTCAAAACTTTATAATTTCAAATCTATCTTTTCAAATTTCTTTTTAAATCAAATCAATTTCTTTCCAAATCTATTTTCTAACTCTCTTATCTTGCACTTGCTTATCATGCATCATGTATTTTTAAACATTCTTTTTCAAAGTGGATAGGATTGAACATTTGTTAGTTGAAGACTCTCATAGGTGAATCTAGGGTAAATAGACATGTAGGTACCGCAAGGGCGGGGTAGGGTGATGGCTTAGTGCGTCTTTCCTACACGTAACCAACCTTCGAACCTAGATAACTATTTTCGTAAGACCAAAAATGGAGTAATTTTCAAAAAGGGCTTAAATGTTTTTCAAAGGTTGCCAAACAACCTGTTTTCCTAAAAACCTTCTCTTGAGGTGGTATTTTCAAAAATCTTTTTCAAAAATCCTAAGTGTAGTCTTCGGATTATTCTTAGTTTTTAGGTGACCTAACTCACCTTAATCAAGTTAGGTGGCGACTCCAAATTGTTTTCCACAAGCCCTTTATTCAAATCTATTTTCAACTCAAACCTAGTCACACTCATTTTTTCTAGGAGGGTGAGTTCTAAAGAGAGAGTATAGTGTTTTTCCGCTTGTGTGTGTATTCCTCGAGTGCGAAAAATTTGGGCGCGACAGTTGGCGACTCCACAGGGGACACTTAGAGGGTTAGGCCGTAGTCATGTCTCTTTACCCTTCACCCAAGTAGAGTCTTCAATTAACTTGTTCAATCCTATTCACTTTAAATTTTTAAAACCAAATTTTTAAAATTGTTTTCAAAAAACATGCATTTATCTATATTATCTTATATTCAGTTTGCCATCCACATGCTAACTCTTGCATCTTTGTTTTGTAGGTGCGCTGTTTGTTTAAATTTTAACTGCCATGCATGAATGTGATGAACATGATGAATGGGAGTTGTTGGACTCTTTCCTTCGCTTTCAAAAATCACACGCACACTGCATGTGCACCTGCATTCTGCATACTTGCATTTTACCCTGATATGTCCTTTTTAGTTAGAAATGGGGAACGGTATATTGGTTGTGGGCAAGATACTGTGTTAGTTTCTTCGCCTACGGCCTCTTGATGGTTCCGCCACTCGGATCACCAACCGATCATGGCACCACCTCGGGGAGTGGGCCTAGGTTTGAAGATCCGGGGACCGAGCCTTTTTAGGATGCATTAGTCAACCCTCAACCTCATGCTCATATAGACACCATGCATAGCTGAACCTCTATCGAATTTAAGACATGCGCACTATTTTCCAAAACCATGGAGGAAAGGGCGACTGCTTTTATTTTTCATTTATACCTGTCTATTCCTGCTGTTATAATGACTGTATTCGTATTATTATAATGCGTGTCTAACTGCTTATACATGCATATGTACTTCAAATGTATTATCTTTCCTTATACTCTATGCATCCATTTTCATGCATCCCATATTCCATGTCAAGACGAGAGTTCCAAGTAACTCAAGTCACTGCATTGTCATGCATATGATCAACCCAAAGAGAGTGACACCTAGCTCACTCTCCCTTGCATTAAGCCTGCCCAAACCCTAAGGGTTCCCACGTAACCCTAAGGACTCATAGCATGCATCTCAATTCATTTCATATGAGGGGCCTCAATCCCTCTATGCTCACGGAGATAGGGTTGCCAAGAAGACAAGGGTCAATCAATCAACAAGGTCTCTCAGCGACCTCCTCGACATCAAGTTCAACGAAGGCAAATCCGAAGACTCAAGAGTAGTTTAGGGTTTCCTTTTTAAAATTAGATAGATGGAACCCCCAAAGGAACATGTCCCCTCTCCCCCTATTTAAATGTATTTCAATCCTTTTATATATTAAACCCGAGGTTAAATGTATTTCTTCATTTTCCGTGAATGAGTGAGTGAATAAATGCATGAATGAAGGAAAGGTTCCCGTTTGATGGTAAGACATCTGTATACAGGGGCAAATCCCCTATCTCCAAAAGTGAGCCAATGCATCATGTATAGTCTCCCCTCTGAATAGGGGCACCCTAGGACATGCATTGCATAGAATTCTTGAAAAACCAAAAACTAACTTGCAATTAATGTCATTGTTTTTTTGTTTCCTTTTGTTTCTTTCACAGAAATTACCCTACATTGAGTCAACATTGCTCCCAAGAAAAGTCAACATCCACCTAGGGATCCCATTGTCACTCGGCTAAGAGCATCACTTATGGCTGCCAATCCTGAGGAGTCACCCCAAGTCTTTCAAGAAGAGGTCAATGAAATGAGGGGTAAGATTGATGAGATGTTTAAGCTTGTCCAAACCTTGGCCATAAAGGATACTGCCATAATCTCGTCGTCATCCATGACTTCATCTAAGGACCCTGAACCCGACAACCCGAGGATCGTGCTTAAATCTGACAATGCTGGGAGGAGCAAGGAAGATGCCAAAGGGATCAACACTGAGGAACAGGAAACTATGTTGCTTTCACATGCCGTACAGAGGACTTCCCTAGATGCTCTCAGTCTGAAAATCCAAGGCCTAGAGGATTCACTGTGAAGTCTCCATGGCCATGACAGTTATGGGTCTACTTCCTACGATGAGCTCTGCTTCTTTCCAGATCAGCCGAGACCTGCTAAGTTCAAAATGCTCGACTTCCAGAGGTATGACAACATTAGTGACCCTATTGCTTATCTTTGCTTGTATATCGGGCCACTGAGCGGTTATGGTAACGATCCGAAGCTCCTCATGCAACTGTTCCAACATAGTCTCACTAGGTCTGCTTTACAGTGGTTTGCTCGTCTAGACCTAAGGAGGATCACCACCTGGATTGAGCTAGTCAACGCATTTAAAGCCCAATATCACCACAACATAGACCTCACTTCTGACCGTTGGTCCTTGATGGCAATGAGTAAGGGAAAGAAGGAAAGCTTCAAAAGCTATGCCCTTAGATGGAGAGAAGCAATAGCACAAGTCAATCCCCCTTTAGAAGATAAGGAATATGTTCAACTGTTCGTACATACCTTCTCGGGCATATATTACGAAAAGCTCTGCACGAGTGTTGGGAGAAACTTTTCTGAGCTTATCATACAAGGGGAGATGATAGAAAATGGCCTAAAAACTGGAAGGATCGTTGACCCCTATGCTAAAGAAGTTTCTGTAAGCTTAGTAAGGAAGGTGCCCACAACATCGGAAATGGGTCGAAAGGAGGGAGAAGTGTCTGCCATCTTGCCTGCTCAATAACCACAATGTCACCCCCGTGGCTACTTAAGCACCTACTCCCGGGCCCATCACAGCCCAACAACATGTCAACCCCAACAAGAAGGCCCGTCGACCTCGTGCCATTTCCCCTCTAACTTGCACCCAAACAAAAGCTTATCATGACCTCTTACAAGCCAACCTTCTAACCCCCATACCTGCTCCACCGTTGCCAAATCCTTTACCCCCTACTTTCAACCCGACCCTTGTTTGTGAGTACCATTCTGGAAGGCAAGGGCATGACACTGAGCATTGTCTCTTCCTGAAGCACAAGATACAAGATTTGATTGACGCTGGAGTCATCGTCACCTAGGGGAAGAACCATGCAATGTAGCATAGAAGAAATTGGTGTGATTCTGGGTCCTCTCTGGAAGGTTTTTTCCAAAGTGTAATGAAAAGGGAAGTTTCTACAAAATTCGTCTATTTTCTTTTCATCTCTGTATTCCTTGCATATCTTCTTTAAATAAACATTGCATGCCATGTAATCATATTTCTAAATGAAAATAGGTAGTTTCCAGTTTATCCCATTTGTCTCATACTTTGTGGATGATCGTTGCATTTAAGGATTCTTTCCCATTCAGTAATGACTCGACTTGAAGGATGGGATAACATAGGCCACTCATTCAGAGGAGGGTTAAAACCTTTAAAAAGAGAGAGTGAGAGATAGGAAGAAAATAGCCTTAACAGAGAGGTGTGGAGTTTATTGAAAAGGCGACACTGGCATGATATCCTGGCTAGGCGATGGGCAGCCGATTACTCAAAATGATGAGGGGCCATTTGTTCTGTTTATCGCAAATAAACACTATCCTTTGCTCAGCCCACTAGAGTCGTTAGTGATCTCTTTTCGGATATCCCCAAACCTATAATCATCCCCCACATTGAGGTAAGCACAAAATAGTTGATTTGATAGAACATATAGGGGTTCACTGACAGAAACACATTATCCCTAGGAATATTGTCTAAATTTTGTACTAAGGCTTTATGGACTAAGCAATTCAATTTGAAATGGTTAGAGGCCATCAATTCTGCTACATACACAAAAAAATCCCCTTTTGCTTAACCCACTAGTGCCTCGTAAAAATCGAAAGATTTTTTGTCAACCCTGATCCGAAACCATCCCCCCACACTGGGACAAACAGGCAGCAAAAGATCTGGCATAGAATGTTATCGACCATCAAGTTGAAGTAACGTGAAGGCTCTATGGATAAAGTAATCTTGTTCAAAATGAAGAGAGGCCCTCATTTCACTTCCCATATAGTTAAAAGCAACCCTTGTCGAACTTATTGAGCCGATTATCTTTCTTTTCCAAAACACACCCCAACATAGGGATCACCGTCCACAATCGGTTAAATGGAGATGTTAAGGAAAGGAGTTGAGAGAAAGAAGTTGTAGAAATGTTTGTCTTGTCAAAGGTAACAAGAAAGAAAAGAAAAAAGCATATCAAAGGAAAGACCGGAAAAGAATCATGTTGTGCTACCTTTGAAAAGCATATAAATCCAGAAGTCAAAAAAAAGGGGGCAAGCGTCAGACTTAGAAGGTCAAAGAGTTATAAGAAAGTTCAACTCCTTTTGTAAAAGAGGAAATTCAAAGGTGATCCTAGGTAACGAAGCCACCAAGTAGAAATAATAGGTTTGAGCCTTTACCCTTTCTTGTAAAAACCCAAAAACCATGGCCTAACATTACAACCCTACTAAAGTCCTCTCTGATTGAAAAAAGGATTGCTTGATCGAGATGAGCCAGATGTGTTGCCAAAGCTTAAAGGGGAAATTAGGGGACCAAACCTTACTGGAAGACAAACCAAGGATGGTGCAGATCTAAACCCTACTGGAAACAACATCAAATTTGAGCCTACATATCCCGTTCATTCATAAACCCCTTAACCTAGCCTACGTTATAGTCCAAATTAAAGTCCTCTCTGATCAAAGAAAATTGCTTAGTCCAAATAAGCCTAAACAATACCAAGACAATTAGGATAAAAAAGGAGAATTGGAAGGGAATGCAAGGGGCAATCTCATGCTCCAAGGTGTGCTTAGATAGTTTTGGTTTAAACAACCCACTAAAAGAAGATCTTCAAGCCTAAATATCCTTTCGTTTCGTGCAACCCCTGAACCTAGCCTACATTACGGTCCTAAAAGAAGTCTTCTTGGATTGAGGGCTTAGCTGTTTATCGCTCTGCAAAGGGCATGCAAGTTGTCGCTCAAGCCATGGTGGCATTTTGGAAATCTAAGAGAGAAACACCAAGTAAGATCAGAAAAACCCCAAACAGCAATCCTATAGAAAGTAAGGATATGATAGCAAACTAAAAGGTTAAGATTCTTGGAGAATGGTGCAAATGGTATCACACCTCGATAATAATGGGACAAAACTGAATGTGGCGGAATCCTAAAAAGAAAACAGAATCTTGAGAGTATGGGCCTTGGGGCAATCCTGGGACATTCTTTGTAAATAGCTTATATACATGTAATACTAATGCATCCATGACATGTATAACCTGTACATCCATTTAGATTCTTGTGTAGTTTGTATCTATGCATGCATTCAACTGCATTCCTGTATGAACCTGTTCATTTGTAAGGAAGTAGGTCATGCATTTAATTCAATTCTTACATAAATCTGTGCATTTATCACAAAAAAATGGGGGACATTACATTCAATTCCATTCCTATACGTGCATTATCCAAAAGTATAGCATGCATTCAATTCCACTTCTACGTGAACCTGTGCATTCATAAAAAGTAGGACACGCATTCAATTCATAAAAAAGTATGACACGCATTCACCCCTTACCGAGGGCATTCTTAAACTATTTTTGCACAAAAACTCACTCTATGTCTTTTTTTCTCTCTCAAATAGGAAACAAGTAAAAAGAAAAAGTATAAAATGGAGCTAAAAAGCCATCATGCAATCAAGTAACCTCAGACATCTCCAGCACTGGCATACACCTCAGAAAGTTTAGACTTTCTTGGTCGACAAAAAGTAAATAACGGGGCAATGGCCCACCCTCGACCTCCCTAATCAATCTTAGACTTCCCCAGAGGAGCAGCGTTTCGCCAGACAGAGTGCCGGTTCAAGAGATATCATAAGTCAACCTTGGATTTCCCCAGGGGAGTAGTGTTTCGCCAAACGGAGTGTCAGTTCAAGAGATATCATAAGTCAACCTTGGACTTCCCCAGAGGAGCAACTTTTCGCCAGACAGAGTGCTGGTTCAATAAATATCATAAGTTAACCTTGGACTTCCCCAGAGGAGCAGTGTTTCGCCAGACGGAGTGCCTGTTCAAGAGGTATCAAAAGTCAACCTTGGACTTCCCCAGAGGAGCAGCATTTCACCAGACGGAGTGCTGGTTCAAGAAATGTCATAAATCAACCTTGGACATCCCCAGAGGAGCAGCGTTTCGCTAGACGAAGTGCCGGTCCAAGAAATATAAGAAATCAACCTTGGACATCCCTTAGAGGAGCAGCATTTTGCCAAACGAAGTACCGATTCAAAAAATATCAGACATCAACCTTGGACATCCCCAGAGGTGCAACGTTTTACCAGATGGAGTGCCGGTTTAAGAAACATCAGAAATTAACCTTGGGCTTCCCCAGAGGAGTAGCATTTCGCCAAACGGAGTGTCAGTTCAAGAAATATTAGACGTCAACCTTGGATTTCCCCAGAGGAGCAGTGTTTCACCAGACAGAGTTCTGGTTCAAAAAGCGTCAATTCCTCCAGAGACGCATTGTTCTACCAGATGGAGCGCCAGTTCAAGGAGCATTAATTCCCCCAGAGGAGTATCATTTTACCAGACAAAATACCAAGCATCGACCAGCTACTCGAGGTAACTGTTCTTTGGATTCCAATTCTTCTAGTCCCTTCGATCACCTCGCGGTCAACATGGGACTCTTACTTTATCGTTTTCTATCTTCGACAAGTGAAGACAGAAAAAGAGGGGCAGCTATAAGCACCCCATTTTTGCCCGCTTGGCAATCTCCGGCCCGAATGGGCTCATTTTCACACATCAAACGCATACTAAGACTCTAACTTGACTTTTAAACTCCAATTTAGTCGACCGGTTTCTTTCCGGGCATGTAAGGCCCACTTGAAGCTAAATGACCATTTTGCCCTCGGCCTCCGAAAGCCCCGGGAACCACACTGGCTCTGAGTATCAAACCGGTAACTTCCCGGGGATATTTTTGATAGCATCCCTGGCCTTCCATTACTCTTCCAGAGCATTCCGATCAGTTCCGGCAAACTTGACGCAAAATGACCGTTTTGCCCCTGATGGGCCGGTCGCCTTTTCCAACCACACCGGCTCTGGGTAACAAATCAGTAACCTCCCGAAAATGCTCCTTATAGGATTTTCGACCTTCCAATATCTTTCTGGACCATTCTGGGTCAGTTTCGGTGAACCCGGTGCAAAATGACCATTTTGCCCCTAACTGGCCGGTCGTGTTTTCCAACCACACCGGCTCTGGGTATCAAACCGGTATCCTTTGGGAACATTCTAAATAATGTTTCCAAACCTTGAGTCTCCTTCCGAGAAATTCTGAGTCCGTCCCGGTAGCTTTCCGGCCCAGTTGACCGTTTTGCCCCTAATGGCCCGATCAACCCTTCTAACAAATCTCATCATCATTTTTCAAGTCCTTTGTCCCTGAGACATTATTCTAAGGGTTCCTGTCCCTTTTCGGCTCTCTGGGTCATTCCCGGCCCCTTCAATTCATCCCTGGACCTTCCGGAGTCACTCCTAGTGAAGCTAGGATAAAAATTACATGGTAGTCACTAGTATAGGCACCCAAATCTTCTAAAGATACGTTGCTTGCCAACCTTAAACATTTCCTAAATGGCTGGCGCCACTGCAATAGGCGCCAATGCATTCCTCTTTCTATAAATACAGAGCCGCTCCCAGCGTGAAAGGGGTCCGCAAACTCAGTCTAAAAACCCTAATATTCAATATACAGGGCTCGTAGCCTCCCTAAACCCTAGCTTCTCTAGGTTTTCCAAATCCTAGCCTCCTATACACTCATGCACTCTCATACACTTATACCCTAGCCTCTAATCCTCCATTGAAGACTTGGATTGCTGCAACTACGAAGCTTTGAAGACCAAAGACAAGCCCTTAAAGATCAAGACTGAAGTGAAGCGAAGACCGAAGAAAAGCAAAGCGTATAAAGCTAAGCAAAATAAACAAGACATACAGTAGGTTTTCTCTTTAAGTTTCTGCACTTCCCCCCTCTCTCTTCTCTCTCCTAACCCACTTGGGTTTTCTTCTATTTTAATTCCCCATCTTCTTTCCCCTTTCTTGCATGCTTGAAACAAGGAAATTCCCGGTCCATGTGTAAGATTAGGCTATTGGAGAGTCACCGTGTCGGGGGCTTTCTTTTAGTCTAACCGGAGACCACGTGGGTTCGGCTCCCTTGATTATGTGGTGAAGCCTTTAACCTTGTATGTTCACGACCCCAATTTGCATTGTGCATATCATTATCTTGCATTCCTCCAAAATTCGTTTTCAAACTCGTTTTCAAAACTTGCATTAAACTTGTTTTCAAAATTGTATCAAAATCTTCTTTTTCAAAACTTGTTTTCAAAATCACAATCCTTGGGTGATTCTAGTCTTTTCATGGCTAGGGTTACTTTAGGAAAGTGTTACATTTAAAGTGACCAATATGGTTCATATTTTCAAATTCTTGTTGTTTTCAAAACCACTTTCTTAAAGTGGTTCTAGCTTTCTTATGGTTAGAATCGCTTTAGGAAAGTGAGACGTTTTTATACTTTCCAAAAACTCTCTTTTCAAATCCCTCCTTCTAAAAACCTCTTTTTCAACATGCTTTCTAAAAACTCTCTCTATTCTCCTTTCCAAAATTGTTTTTAAAAGTTCCCTCCAAAAATCTATTTTTCAAAATCTCCTTTCCAAAACACTCTCTTCAAAATTCCTTTCCTAAAAACACTCCCTAGGTTTGCTTCTTAGAAAAATCTCTTCCTAATCTCTGTCTTAAAAATCTCTTTCTAAAAACTCCTCACTAGGATTTCTTTCCAAAAACTCTCTTTTCGAAATTCACTTTCTAGAAACTTCTCTCTAGGATTTCTTTCCAAAAACTCTCTCTTCTCAAATTCACTTTCTAAAAACTCCTCTCTAAAAGCTCCTTCCAAAACCTTCCTTCTAGAAATTCTTCTCTAGGATTTCTTTTCAAAAATCTCTCTTTTTAAAAACTCACTCTCCGAAAATTTCTTCCCTGAGAGCCCAAGTTAAGCCCTAGAACCCACAATTAGAAAACCCTAATTTTCTTTCCAAAAACATGATTTTCAACATTGCCCCAAACCTAGGTTTCCAAAACCTCTCTTTCTACATAAAAATCATAAGTTTCCAAAAAACCTCTTCTCTACGCCAAAACTATAGTCTTCCAAATATAGGGTTTCTAAAACCTCCCTTTTAAAATCCTTGTCAAATCCAATATTTCCTTTAGGAAACCAAATCCAATTTTCCCTTTAGAAAACCAAATCCAATCTTCCTGTTTAGGAAACTAGATCCTATCTTCCGTTTTTGGAAACAAAATCAAACCTTCTCTTTTAGAAACAAAATCCAATCCCTTGTTTTAGGAAATAGGAATCTTAACCCTTCCTAGTCTAAATCTTTTCTAATTCAACTCCTTCCTAACCTTCTACTTTCCTAAATCCTAAGTTTCCAAAACTTGAACATAAAAATCTTTTCTAAATTTTAAAACTCAACTTTCACATCTTTCCTAATTCCATCCCTTTCCCAAATCTTAACTTTCCCAAATCTAAGTTTTCAAATCTTTCTAAAACTTCAACCTTTCCTAATCCCAAGATTTTCTAAAACTCAAACTTTAAAACTTTCTAAATTTCAAATCTTTCCAAATCCAAAACTTTCTAAATTCAAAACTTTCTTAAGTTAGGACTTTCTAAATCCCAAACCTTCTAAATTCTAAACCATTCTTATTTTAAAATTTCCCAATTCAAATCTTCCTTAAATCTTAAACTTTCTTAATTCAAAATTTTCCTAAATTGAAACTTTCTTAATTCAAAACTTTCCTAAGTTGAAACTTTCTTAATTCAAAACTTTCTAAACCAAAACTTTCCTAAAACAGAACCTTCCTAAAATTACACTTTCCTAATTTGAAACTTTCCTAATTCGAACCCTTCCTAAATCCAATCTTTCTCAATCTTCCAAGTTCAACACTTGAATCAAATCTTTTCTAAAATCTTTCCAAGTCAAGTCCAATATTTCTTTTCTAAGTTTCTAAGTCTAGGTTTCCTAAAACCAAGTCTTTCAAAACTAATCTTTCAAATCTTCTAATAAAAGTCCAAATTTCCTACTCTTCCAATTCCAATTCGAATTCCAACTCAATCTCTTTCTTCCAATCATATCTTCTATTTTCTATCAGACTCTGGTCCGAACTACGACTGACCTGATTCCTCCAAAAGGATACGTAGGTAACCCTCATGGGTGCGGTCACAACATTTTTTAAACTTCTATTTTCACAACCTTTTTAAAATCTCAAATTCCATAATCTATTTTTCTAACTCCAAATTTCTATCTCTATTTCTAATTTTTAAAACTTTCCAATTTCAAATTTATCTTTTAAATTTATTTTTAAATCAAATCAATTTCTTTCCAAATCTATTTTCTAACTCTCTTATCTTGCACTTGCATGTCATGCATCATGTCTTTTTAAACATTCTTTTTCAAAGTGGATAGGATTGAACATTTGTTAGTTGAAGACTCTCATAGGTGAATCTAGGGTAAATAGACATGTAGGTACCGCAAGGGCGGGGTAGGGTGATGGCTTAGTGCATCTTCCCTACACGTAACCAACCTTCGAACCTAGATAACTATTTTTGCAAGACAAAAAATGGAGTTATTTTCAAAAAGGGCTTAAATGTTTTTCAAAGGTTGCCAAACAACCTATTTTCCTAAAAACCTTCTCTTGAGGTGGTATTTTCAAAAACCTTTTCCAAAAACCCTAAATGTAGTCTTCGGATTATTCTTAGTTTTTAGGTGACCAAACTCACCTTAATCAAGTTAGGTGGCGACTCCAAATTGTTTTCCAAAAGCCCTTTATTCAAATCTATTTTCAACTCAAACCTAGTCGCACTCATTCTTCTAAGAGGGTGAGTTCTAACAAGGGAGTATAGTGTTTTTTTGCTTCTGTGTGTATTCCTCGAATGCGAAAAATTTGGGCTCGACAACCACCCATTTGCATATTCCATCTCCAAAATTGATGCAAAGCTCTGCTAAAACTGTTCCAAAACCTCGAATCCTTACATATATTCCACCCCTCCAACACTTAGGTTAGATTCTACCTCCCTTAAGCCTATACACTTCATCTACAGGGCCTTATACACCATTACACACTCCATTCCAGCCCCTCAAGCCTTCTTGAAGTCATTCAAGCTCCAATCAAGACATCCATTGAAGACTACAAGTGTGTTGAAGGCAGAAGGTGGTATCCCTTTTACAATTATGTCTTCCCCCACTCTTCTCTTCTCCCTCCTAGCCTACTTAGGCTATTCTCTATTTTAATCTCCATCTACAACCCCCCATTCTTGCATGCTTGAGCCAAGAGGGCTCTTAGATCATGCCTAGAGGAAAGCAAGTGAGAGCCACTGTAGGGGGACCTCTCACTAGCCCACTTTAAGATAGTATGGCCTAAGAGCCCCTTGTTTATGTGGTGTAGCCTAAAAGCCTTGTATGTGATCATGACCCCTTGCATATTACTACTTTGATCATGTCTTGTATGCTTGGCTTCATTTTATGCTTATTGTCATGTTCTACAATACTTACATTGCTCTTATTGTCATGCCATTTTTAAGATCTATATTTCTTTTGAAAATGGTTCCAAGAGTTGTCCTCTTGAAGCCTAGGATAGGATCTTAGAAATCATGCCTTAGAAGATCCCCTACTAATCCCCTAACTCTCACTTTGGTCTCATGACATTTTAACTTGCATAAGGGTTGCTTTCTAATTCTCCAATTTTTAAGATTTCCATTATTTTAAGTGTAGTGGTTGGAATGGCCCTATGGAACCCTCTCTTGAGTGGTCTCCCCTTTTGTTTGGCCATATGGACCCTCTCTTGATGGAATGTTTCCTTTGAAAAATGGTTTTCAAAATTCTTCTCAAAAGATGATTTTTAAAAATGCATTCTATCCATCTTTGCATTAAAAATGGTGCTTTAAAAAGTTGTCATCACCATGTTGATTTTTGAACCCCTTACACTCTTCTCAAGATTATGGTTATAATGGCCATGAGGAAACCTTCCTTGGAATGGTCTCCAAACAGCACCCATAAAAACCATACTCTTGGTTAGAGTCAAAATTTTCATGGAAATGATCTTCAAAAGGGTTGTCCACCAAAATCCATTGCATAACATGCTTTGTTTTTCAAAGCTCTTTCCAAAAGTGCATTAAACCAACTTTCAAAATCATTTTCCAATCCAACCATAGGCTAACTTGACCGTAGTTGACCAACCCTAGGTTAACTTGACCCTAGTTGTCCAACCCTAGGTTAACTTGACCCTAGTTTACTCACCTTAGGTTGACCCTAGTTCACTCACCTTAGGTTAACCCTAGTTAGTTGACCCTAGGTCATCTTAACCTTAGGTTAACCTAACCTTAGTTAGCTAACCATAGGTCATCTTAACCCTAGGTTAAACCAACCCAAGTTAGTTAACCTTAGGTCACCCCTAACCCTAGGCTAACCCAACCTAGGTTAGTACACTTCAAGGTTCCAACTCTTGAACCCTTTTCTAAATGATCACTCAATCTTAAACTATTCTCATAACCCATTGCTCCAAAACCTTCTACTCTGTTGATTTCAAAAAACCAACTTCATAAACTTTTCAAATGTTCTTACACTCCACCTTCAAGGCATTTCTAAAAATATTTTCAAAAGGTCACAAACCTAAAGTGTGCCTAGCCCTCTCATGGTTAGGGATTCTCAGGAAAAGTGATATATTAAGAATAACCTCCAAGGTTGTCCATATTAGGATTCCAAATCCTTAGCCATTTCCAAAAACCACTTTCAAAAATTAATTCATCAAAACATTTCTAAAATCATGTCTCCAGGGTTTTCAAAACAAGACTTTAAAAACACTTCCAAATTCTCTTGAGACATGCCAAAGCATTTTTTCAAAACTCCCTCAAGTTGACCCAAAAACATTTTCAAAACACTCCACCATCTAATTTCAAGTCAAAACTTCCAAGACCATAAATAGTCTTCAACTTCCAAGACCACAAAGAGTCTTCAACTTCCAAAGACCTTAAAGTATCTTAAACTCTTCCAAAAAACCTCCAAGTGTCTTAAACTCTTCCAAGACCACAAAGTGTTTTCAACTTCCAAACACCTCAAAGTGTCTTAAAATTTTTCAAAGACCCCAAAGTGTTTTCAAACCTTCTGAAGGCCCTAATGCGCTTATTTTCCATCGGGCTCTTGCCCGAACTACGAATGACCTGATTCTCGCCAAATGAGATACGTAGGCAACCTTAAATGGTGCGGTCATAACATTTATTTCAACTCCAATCCCTTTTTCAAGAATTCCAATCAATTTAAAGTTTCTATTCCAAACTCTTTCAAAACCCCCATTATTTTCAAACTCTTTCCAAAAACTTGCATCATGCATCATCCATCCAAAAAGTGATGACTAAACCCCGTTTTCAAAATTCTAAAGTGGATATTAAGTGGACAATAGTAACCGATTATTCTAGTGAGTGAACCAAGGGTGATTAGATATGTAGGTAGCGAAAGGGCGGGGTAGGGTGATGTTCTTAGGATATCTTCCCTACACGTAACCAACCCCCGAGCCATAGATTACTGTTTTCAAATTACCAAAATGGAGTTATTTTTCAAAAGGGCTTAAATCTTTCCAAAGGTTGCCAAACAACCTATTTTCTTAAAAACTCTCTCTTGAGGGAGTTTTCAAAACCTTTTTCAAAAACTCTAAGTTTAATCTTCGGATTAACACTTGGTTTTAGGTGCCCTAACTCACCTTAATCAAGTTAGGTGGCGACTCTTATTTTTCTAAAAAGCCCTTAGTCAAACCAATTTTCAAAACCTAGTTGCACTTGTCCTTCTAGGAGGATGAGTTCTAGTGACAGAGTTCCGTGCTTTTTGTCTCCAAGCCGAAAGGACCTTGGACACCTAAAAACTGGGGCGCGACAATTATCAACTTAAAACATTTAGCATTTAGTTTTTAGGCTTAATTTTTAGATTTTAGTTTTATTAAACAAGGCCCTAGTCATTATTGGATAACTCTATTCAACCCTTAAAACTGAATAGATTCAATAAAAAAAAAAAAAAGTTAGTTTGATAACCCAAAATAATAGAGTTGAATATTTTAAGTGCTAGGCTATATGATGACTTATTCGTTAAGTGCAAGTTACGAAAGTTGTTGTTACATGATCACATCCCATGACGACCAGTAATTATCTAGGATAATCCTCACGCAATTGTGATACGCATAAAATATTTTAAATAACATAAATTTTACATTCAAAAACTTATCATATAATTAGAATAATGTCTATAATTTTTTTAAAAATGTTGTCCTTGTACATGAATTAGAAGTTAAGCAAACGCAATGCGTATGCAATATTTGTAGAATTACATCACGAAAATCTATTCTCAAGAAATTATTATGAATGGTGGATGACCGATGAATGAATACCTAACACTCAACATGTGATCAACCTACTATATTTGGTAGAATAGTCCCATCAGTTGCATTATAAAAGGGGTTTCGAATGAAAGAAGAAAAGAGAGAAGAAGAGAAAAGAGAGAAAGAAGAGGAGAGAAAAATAGAGAAAAAAGAAAAAAACAAAGAGTGTAGATAAAATATTTAAGTTCAAATTATATTTTATGTTTTATTTATGATATAAATAAATTTTTGAGTGATCAAGAAGATTTATCCCTAATAGTTTCAAAAGAACTATTTAACTATTATTTGACAGTTCCAGAAGAACTACTTTTACTATATACTGTATTTTATTTTTTTGCTCGCTTAATATTGATTTAGTTTTATAACATGTTATCAGTACGATGCTTTAAGTACTCGTGAAAAACATAATTGTGTTCTTCCTTATATCTGGAAGGTACTTCATTGTATCAGTGAATGTACTTAATTTTATGTGTCATTAATATTTCAGTAATTTATCTTTATTTTAAGTTCTTTACTATTCACTCTTCAATTCATGGCATAATTTATGTTTGTTGAATAGTTAATGAATAGTCGGATTTCAAAACTTTGATGAATAGTGATATTTTGAAACTTTGTTTATTTCTTCCAAATCTTAACTTTTTGGCCTATGATATTTATAGATCTGGAATCCTTATTTCAATACCTTTCCTTAGATATGTGCCTTGACTATATTTTGACGTCTGAATTAAAAGTTATAATGAGAACAAAAATAATATATATATATATATATAGATATCTATATATACGGATTGCATATGAATATTATACAGCAATAGTAATTACTATTTATGAACAATGATTTTACTATTGATGAATAGTATTAGCAAATGAAATTTATCTTTTGGCTAAAGATTCAGATGAGTAGGATTTATATTAGATATTTGACCAAAATTCTATAATATGTCTTCTTTATATTATTTTTGTGTTATCGTGATTCTAAGACTTTGTTACCTTGTTAGTGTAGCATTTTAAAAATGTCAAACCTCAGAAAACTAGAATTTTTCGCTCTTGACATTTCAGACAACAACTATTTATTCTGGATAGTTGATGCTGAGATCCATTTATGTGCAATGGCTCTTGGAAATATTATAAAAGAAGAAAATGACGAATCCTAACAGGATCATGCAAAAGTAATGATTTTTTTTCACTATCATATTCACGAAGAATTAAAAACTGAATATCTTACGGTAAAAGACTCATTCACACTATGGCAAAATTTAAAGAAAAGATATGAGCAACAGAAGATCATGTTTCTTCCTACAGCTCACTATGATTAGATACACCTAAGGTTTCAGGATTTTAAAGCTGTTAGTGAGTATAATTTTGCATTATTTAAAATCAGCTCACAATTAAAATTATGTGGGCAAAATATTACTGATGAAGATATGTTAGAAAAAACATATTCTACATTTCATATCTCGAATGTGCTCCTACAACAGCAATATCGAGAGCGGGGTTTTAAAAAATTTTTAGAATTAATATTATGCCTCCTTCTGGCTAAACAAAATAATGAGTTTTTGATGAAAAACTACTAGTATAACCCGATCGGCTCTAAACCATTCCCTGAAGTGAATACGGTCTCATTTTACAGATATGGTCGTGGACTGGCCATGGACGTGGCTGTGGCCATGGCAGAAATAATTTTCGTTATTGTAGGGGTTACCGTGGAGGTAACAGTTATAATTCTTTAAGTTTTCAAGTTAATAATACTACACCACACCACCATCAGTGGAACAACTCATGTAACAACTTTGAAACAAAATAAGAAAAGAGAAAAGGTTTACAACATAAACCTCTTAAAAATTATGAGGATATTTGTTATAGGTGTAGTATGAAAACACATTGGTCATGTACCTATTTTACACCCAAACCATTAATAGATCTTTACCGAGCATCAACAAAAGATAAAGTAAAAAATATTTGTAAGCACCCCATTTTTGCCCGCTCGGCAATCTCCGAGCTGACTAAGCTCACTTTCACACATCACATGCATATTTAGACTCTAAGCCCGCCTTTTTAACTTAAATTTAGTCCACCAGTCGCTTCTTGGGCCCGTAGGGCCCACTTGAAGCTAAATGACCGTTTTGTCCCTAGGCATTCAAACGCCCCGGGAACCACACTGGCTCTGGGTATCAAAACCAGTAACCTTCTGAAATTACTTCTTATGGTATTCTCAACCTTCCTCTACCTTTCCGGATCATTCCGAGTCAGTTTCGGCCAACCCGGTATAAAATGACCGTTTTGCCCCTGGTGGGCCGGTCTCCTTTTTTGACCACACCGACTCTGGGTATCAAACCGGCAACCTTTGGGAACATTCTAAATAATGTTTCCAAATCCCAAGTCTTCTTCCGGGACAGTCTAAGTCCGTCCCGGCAGCTTCCCGATCCGATTGACCGTTTTGCCCCTAAAGGTCCGGTTAACCCTTCCGACACATCTCGTACTCATTTTTCAAGCCAAATACCTCTGGGACACTATTTTAAGTGTTCCTGCTCTTTTTCGGCCTTCCTAGTCATTCCCGGCTTCTTAAAATCATTCCTGGACTTTCCGGAGTCACTCCTAGTGAAGCCAGGCTAAAAATTACACGGTAGTCACTAGTACAGGGGCCCAAATCTAGTCAAAGATATGTTGCTTGCCAACCTTAAACATTTCCTAAATGGATGGCGTCACTACAAGCCAAAAAATGGCTTGGCGCCACTCTTAGTGGCGCCGGTGTAAAGTTTGACATGGCGCCACTGCAACAGACGCCAGTGTTGTCCAACCTCTATAAATACAGAGCCTCTTCCAACGTGAAAAAGATCCGCAAACTCAATCTAAAAATCATATTATTCGATATACAGAGCTCGAACACCTCCAAAACCCTAGCTTCCCTAGGTTTTCCAAACCCTAGCCACCATACACTAAACCTTAGCCCCTTATACACTCATACACTAACCTTTAACCCTCCTTCGAAGACTTGAAGAGTTGCTATATGAAGTTTGGAGATTGAGGGTGGCTCTTGAAGAGTGAAGACGAAGATCAAGACGAAGACCGAAGAAAGCAAGGCGCGCAAAATAAACAAGATACAAGGTAGGTTCTCCATTTAAATTTTCGCACTTCCCCCTCTCTCTTCTCTCTCCTAACCCATTTGGGTTTTCTCTATTTTAATCCCCTATCTCTTTCCCCCCCTTTCTTTGTACGCTTGAAACAAGGGAATTCCTGGTCCATGTGTAGGATTGGGCTATTGGAGAGTCGCCGTGTCAGGGGCTTTCTTCTAGTCTAACCAGAGACCACGTGGGTCCGGCCCCTTTGATTATGTGGTGAAGCCTTAACCTTGTATGTTCACGACCCCAAAATTGCATTGTGCATATCATGGTCTTGCATCTTCCAAAAGTCGTTTTCAAAGTTGTTTTCAAAATCGTTTTCAAACTTGTTTTTAAAATTGCATCAAAATCTCCTTTTTCAAAACATGTTTTCAAAATTACAATCCTAGGGTGATTCTAGCCTTTCCATGGCTAGGGTTGCTTTAGAAAAGTGTTACATTCAAAGTGACCAATATGGTCCATATTTTCAAATCTTGTTGTTTTCAAAACCGATTTCCTAAAGTGGTTCTAGCCTTCTTATGGTTAGAATCGCTTTAGGAAAGTGAGATCTTTTACATCTTCTAAAAAAACTCTCCTTTCAAATCCCTCTTCCTCAAAATCTCTTTTTCAACATACTTTCCTAAAACTCTCCTTTCCGAAATTATTTTCTAAAAACTCTTTACAAAAATTTATTTTTCAAAACCTCCTTTTTCAACTTCTTTCCAAAATACTCTCCCCAAAATCCATTTTCCAAAAACGCTCCCTAAAGATCTTTCTAAAAACTCTCTTTCCAAAATCTTTCTTCTAGAAACTCTCCTCTAGGATTTTCCTTCTAAAATCTTCATTTCTAAAAACACATTTTTCAAAAACTCCTTCTCTTTAAAATCTCTTTCCAAAAACTCTCTCTTCGAATTTACTTTCCAAAAACTCTTCTCTCTAGAAACTTCTCCCTAGGATTCCCTTTTAGAAAACCTTCGTTTCTAAAAACGCACTTTCTAAAAATCCTCTTTCCTTAGAGCCCAAGTCAAGCCCTAGAACCCACGATTAGGAAACCCTAATTTTCTTTCCGAAAGCATGATTTTCAAACTTTGCCTCGAACCTAGGTTTCCAAAATCTCTCGTTTTCTATATCCAAACTATACACATTTCCAAAACCTCTTTTCTACGTTAAAATTCTACACTTTCAAATCTAGAGTTTCTAGAATCTTCCTTTCCAAATCCTTGCCAAATCCTATCTTTCTTTTAGGAAACCAAATCAAATTTTCTCGTTTAGGAAACCGAATCCAATCCTCCATTTTTGGAAACGAAATCAAACTTTCTCTTTTAGAAACCAAATCCAATCCCTTCCTAATCCAAATCTTTCCTAATTCACATCCCTCCTAATCTTCTCATTTCCTAAATCTTAAAGTTTTCAAAACTTGAACATAAAAATCTTTCCTAAATTTTAAAACTCAACTTTCAAATCTTTCCTAATTCAACCCTTTCCTAATTCTACCCTCTTTTCAAATCTTAACTTTTCAAACCTAAGTTTTCAAACTTTTCCTAAACTCAAACCTTTCTTAATCTCGAGATTTTCTAAAACTCTAAAACTTTCTAAATTCTAAACTTTCTAAATTTCAAATCTTTCCAAATCCAAAGCTTTCTAAACTCAAAACTTTCTTATTTTCAAAACTTTCTTGTTTTTTAAACTCTCCCACTTTCAAAACTTCCCTTTTTCAAAACATTCCAAAATTCAAAACTTTCTTAACTTGAAACTTTCTAAATTCTAAGCCTTTCTTAAACTAAACTTTTCCTAATTCAAAACATTTCTAAATTCAATACTTTTCTATTTCAAAACTTTCCTAAGTTGAAACTTTCCTAATTCAAAACTTTTCTAATTTCAAAACTTTCTTAATTTGGAAACTTCCCTAAGTTGAAATTTTCTTAATTCCAAAACTTTTCAAAAATGAAATTTTCCTAATTCGAAACTTTCCTAAATCGGACCTTTCCTAATTCGAACATTTCCTAAAATCCAATCTTTCCAAATTTTCCAAGTCCAATATTCGAGTTAAATCTTTCTAAATCTCAAGTCTTTCCTAGGTCTCCTATCTTTCCTAAGTCTAGGTTTCCTAAACCTCCATATTTCCAAAACAAGTTTAAATCTTTCTTCCAAGTTCTATCTTTTCAAATCAAAATCCAATCTCTTCAATTCCAGAATTCTAAATTCCAATTTTCAATCTTCTATTCTAAGTTCAATCTCTCAATCTTCCAATTCAATTTCCAATTCAATCTCTTTCTTTCAAATCAATCTCTTTTCAATCAGATTCTGGTCCGAACTACGATTGACCTGATTCCTCCAAAAGGATACGTAGGCAACCTTCATAGGTGCGGTCACAACTTCTTTCAAATTTCAAATTCCTCCATATTTTCCAAATTTCAAATTCCAAAATCTTTCCAAATCTCTAATCTATTTTCAAATCTCTACTTTTAATTTCCAAAACTTTTCAATTTCAAATCTATCCAATTTCAAATCTCTTTCAAATCAAATCAATTTCTTTTCAAATTTATTTCCAAATCTATTCTCCAACTCTCTCTTATTTTGCACTTGCATATCATGCATCATGTTTTCTAAACATTATTTTCTAAAGTAAATTGGATTGAACTATAGTTAGTTGAAGACTCTCATAGGTGAATCTAGGGTAGATTGACATGTAGGTACCGAAAGGGCGATGTAGGGTGATGGCTTAGTGCGTCTTCCTTACACGTAACCAACCTCCGAACCTAGGATCACTGTTTTCATAGACCAAAAGGAGTTATTTTTCAAAAAGGGCTAAATGTTTTCCAAAGGTTGCCAAACAACCTGTTTTCTTCAAAACCCTCTTTTGAGGAGATATTTTCAAATTGTTTTCCAAAAACCCTAAGTGTAGTTTTCGGATTATTTTTAGTTTTAGGTTACCTAACTACCTCAATGAAGTTAGGTGGTGACTCCAAATCTTTTTCAAAAGCCCTTTATTCAAATCTATTTTCAATTCAAACCTAGTCACACTCATTTTTCTAGGAGGGTGAGTTCTAACGAGAGAGTACAACATTTTCCCCACTTGTGTGAGTATTCCTCGAGTGCGAAAAATCTGGGCGCGATAGTTGGCGACTCCATTGGGGACACTTAGAGGGTTAGGCCGTAGTCATATCTCTTTACCCTTTACCCATGTAGAGTCTTCAACTAACTTGGTTCAATCCTATTCACTTTAAATTTTCAAAACTAAATTTGCAAAATTGTTTTCAAGAAACCATGCATTTATTCCTATTATCTTGTATTATGTTTGTCATCCACATACTAACACTTGCATCTTTGTTTTGTAGGTGCGCTTTTTGCTTAAGTTTTATTAACTGCTATGCATGAATGTGATGAACAGGATGAATGGGAGTTGCTGGGCTCTTTCCACCACTTTTAGAAAATCACACACACACTGCATGTGCACTTGCGTTCTGCATACTTGCATACCTTGATATGTCCTTTCTAGTTAGAAAGGGGGAACGGTATATTGGTTGTGGGCAAGATGCTGTGTTAGTTTCTTTGTCTACGGCCTCGGCCTCTTGATGGTTCCCCCGCTCGGATCACCAACCGATCATGGCACCACCTCTGGGAGTGGGCCTAGGTTTGAAGATCCGGGGACCGAGCCTTTCTAGGATGCATTAGTCAACCATCAACCTCATACTCATATAGACACCATGCATAGCCGAACCTCTGCCGGATTTAAGACACGAGCATTGTTTTCAAAATCACAGAGGAAATGGCAACTGCTCTTACTGTCGTTTATATCTACTTATTCCTGCTGTTATACTGACTGTATTCATACTGTTATAATGCCTGTTTAACTACTCATGCATGCACATTTATTTTGCTATTGTATTCCCTCTCCTTATACTCTCTGCATATCCATGTTCATGCATTCAATATTTCATGTCAAGACAAGAGTTCCAAGTAACTCAAGTCACTGCATTCTCATGCATATGATCAACCCGTTGAGAGTGACACCAAGGTCACTCTCCCTTGCATTAAACCTACCCAAACCCTAAGGGTTCCCGCGTAACCCTAAGGACTCATTGCATGCATCTCAATTCCTTCCATAAGAGGGGCCCCAATTCCTCTGTACTCACGGAGATAGGGTTACCAAGAAGACAAGGGGCAATCAATCAACAAGGTCTCTCAGCAACCTCCTCGACATCAAATCCAACGAAGGCGGATCCGAAGACTCAAGAGTAGTTTAGGTTTTCCCTTTGTAAAAGTAAATAGGTGAAAGTCCAAAGGAAAATGTTCCCCCCTTCCCCTATTAAAATGTATTTCAACTCTTTTATATCTTAAACCTAAAATTCAATGTACTTCTTTACTTTTGAGAATGAATGCATGGGTGACTGAAGGTTCCTACTTGACGGTAAGGTATTTGCAAACAGGGGCAAACCCCCTATCTCCAAAAGTGAGCCAATACATCATGATTGGTTTCCCTCTCGAATATGGGTATCCTTAGGGCATGCATTGCATAGAATTCTTGAAAAACCAAAAACTAACTTGCGATTTATGCCGTTGTTTTTCTACTTCTTTCTGTTTCTTTCACAGCAATTACCCTACTTTGAGTCAACATTGCTCCTAAGAAAAGTCAACATCCATTTAGGGATCCCATTGTCACTCGGCCAAGAGCTTCACTTATGGCTGCCAATCCTGAGGAGTCACCCCAGGTCTTTCGAGAAGAGGCCAATGAAATGAGGGGTACGATTGATGAGATGTTTAAGCTTATCCAAACCTTGGCCATAAAGGATACTACTACAATCTCGTCGACATCTATGACGTCATCTAAAGACCCTGAACCCACCAGCGCGAGGATCGTGCTTCAATCTGACAATGCTGGGAGGAACAAGGAAGATGCCAAAGGGATCAACACTGAAGAACAAGACATTATGTTGCTTTCACATGCTGTACAGAGGACTTCCCTAGATCCTCTCAGTTTGAAAATCCAAGGTTTAGAGGATTCACTGCGAAGTCTCCATGGCCATGACAGTTATGGGTCTACTTCCTACGATGAGCTCTGTTTCTTTCCAAATCACCCAAGACTTGCTAAGTTCAAATGCCCGACTTCCAGAGGTATGACGGTACTGGTGACCCTATCGCTCATCTTCGCCTGTATGCCGGGGCACTGAGTGGTTATGGCAACGATCTAAAGCTCCTCATGCAACTGTTCCAACATAGTCTCACTAGGTCTGCTTTGCAGTGGTTTGCCAATCTAGACCTGAAGAGGATCACCACCTGGATTGAGCTGGTCAACGCATTTAAAGCCCAATATTGCCACAACATAGACCTCACTGCTGACCGTTGGTCCTTGATGGCAATGAGTAAGGGAGAGAAAGAAAGTTTCAAAAGCTATGCCCTTAGATGGAGAGAAGCAGCAGCACAAGTCAATCCCCCTTTAGAAGATAAGGAATATGTTCAACTGTCCATACACACCTTCTCGGGTATATATTACGAAAAGCTCTGCATAAGTGTTGGGAGAAACTTTTCTGAGCTTATCATGCAAGGGGAGATGATAGAAAATGGCCTAAAAACTGGAAGGATTGTTGACCCCTATGCTAAACAAGTTTCTGCAAGCTTAGCAAGGAAGGCGCCCACAGCATCGAAAATGGGTCGAAAGGAGGGAGAAGTGTCTGCCATCTTGCTCGCTTAACAACCGTAATGTCACCCCCAACACCAATCTCAGACCCCCGTGGCTACTCAAGCACCTACTTTCGGGCCCATCACAACCCAATAACATCTCAACCCCAATAAGAAGGCCCGCCAACGTCGCGCCTTTTCCCCTCTAACTTGCACCCAAACAAAGGCTTATCATGACCTCTTACAGGCCAACCTTTTGACCCCCATACTTGCCCCACCGTTGCCAAATCCTTTACCCCCTACTTCCGACTCGACCTTTGTTTGTGAGTACCATTCTGGAAGACAGGGGCATGACACTGAGCATTGTCTCTTCCTGAAGCACAAGATACAAGATTTGATCGACGCTGGAATCATCATCACCTAGGGGAGGAACCACGTGATGAAGCATAGAAGAAATTGGTGTGATTCTAGGACCTCTCTGGAGGGCTTTTTCCAAAGTGCGATAAAAAGGGAAGTTTTCATAAAATTCGTCTGTTTTCTTTTCATCTCTCTATTTCTCGCATATCTTCTTTAAATAAACATTGCATGCCATGTAATCATATTCTAAATGAAAAGGTGTAGTTTCTAGTTCATCCCCTTTGTCTCATACTCTTGTGGACGATTATTACTTTTAGGGATTCTTTCCCATTTTGGTAAATGACTCGATTTAAAGGATGGGATAGCATGGGCAATCCATTTAAAAGGGGTGAAAACCTTTGAGAGACTGAGAGAGAGAGAGAGTGAGAGATAGGAGGAAGGAAATCTCAACAAAGAAGTGTGAATTCTATTGAAATGGCGACACTTGCATGATATCCTGGCTAGACGATGGGTAGCCGAGTCCCCAAAATGATGAGAAGCCATTGTTCTATTTATCCTAAATAAACATTACCCTTTGCTCAGCCCACTAGAGCCGTAACTGATTTTCATTCAGATGTCCCCAAACCAATAACCATCCCTCACATGGGGATAAGCATAGAATAGTTGATTCGATAGAATATATAGAGATTCACTGGCCGAAACACATCATCCCTAGAAATATTGTCTAAATTTTGTACAAAGGCTTTATGGACTAAGGAATTCAATTTGAAATGATTAGAGGCCCTCAATTCTATTACCATACACAAAAATATTCCCTTTGCTTAAACCACTAATGTCTCGCAAGAAGCGGAAGTTTTCTTTTTGTCAACCCCGATCCGAAACCATCCCCCCACACTAGGGCAGTCAGGAAGTAGAAGATCTGGCAGAGAACGTCATCAACCATCCAGCTGAAGTAACATGAAGGCTCTATGGATCAAGCAATCTTGTTCAAAATGAAGAAAGGCCCTCATTTCATTTCCCATACAGTTAAAAGCAACCCTTGTCAAACTTATTGAGCCAGTTACCTTTCCTTTCAGAAAATACCCCAACCTAGGGATCACCATCCACAATGGGTTAAATCGAAATGCTAAGGAAGGGATCTGAGAGAAAGAAGTTGTAGAAATGTTTGTCTCGTCAAAAGCAATAAGGAAGGAAGAAAAAAAAAAGAAAAAAAAAAAGAGAAGTGCTTGACCGCTCTTTCTTATCGGCTTATTTTAACTCGCAAGTGCACGAGTGTACGATGTAGCAATTAACTCGGTGAGACCGAGGTCATATCCACAGAGAGCTAAATTTAGAAAACAATTTGGTGATAAAATCTTCAGAGAAATTTATTCGGGAAAAAATTGTTTCACAATGAATGTGAAATTATCTTTGAAAGATGAGTAGTTGTGAATAGAATTCAAATGACAATGCTTAAAATTACAAGAGAAATAAAAGTCTTGGCTCAAAATCAATTCCAATGGTGGTACATTGGTGGTTCTTTTAAGATATTTAAGATAACTCAATCCAACATCAACAATGGTGATATTGGGTCGAAAAATATTACAATAAAGTTCAAAGAAATGAATGATTGAATTTTGCTTAGAAATGAAAAAATAGTTTCAAACTAGGCAAGACATTAAATCAAGCAATTCCTATACCAAAACTGAGGTTTGTGCATAGAAATTCAAGATTATAACATTGCCTAAATGATTTCTGAAAATTCTTAACAATTATCAATCATCCATGTACAAAGTGAGAAGATAAATCATTGAGATGCATTAATACCTTAAAGAGATCACCTCAACCACCATCATCCTTGATCTTGAACCAAGAAAGAGCTTAGCCAACAACCATTACGAAGAAAAACAATTGCATCAACATAAAATAAGAGGTTTTTAACATTGAAGAGCCAAAATCAATAAAAGAAAGCAAACTACAAGCTGCCCAGATTTTTGCACAAATCTGTCCTCTAACTTTTGACGAAGTTTTCACCCTCTTCCACTCTGTCTTGAGAGATGGCTATTAGACAGATATTTATAGAGCTTCTTGTCTACTTTCCAGCCTCGAAAAGAACAGGTCATTTGGACATTTGAGTCAAAAGTTATGGTCCAAACACTAGAGGTCTGTCTAGCACATGGAGGGAAAGGCAGATTCGGCCAACATTTTGAGTTGGCTAGTGGACCTCTTTATTCCATCTTTTAGACTATTTTTTTCTTCTCTCTTTACCCCATAATGAAGAATTATTATCCTCCACTTCTTTCTAGCCATGTGCATGCTCTCTTTTTCCCATAATGAAGAATTATTGTACTCCAACCATGTGCAATCTCTCTTTTCTCCCACCAACTTCCTACAAATGAGCTGAAATGGGCATTCAAATCTTGGGCTGAAGTTTGCACAATACATGAAACAAATTTGGGCTAAAGTTTGCACAAAATATAGAGCAAGTTTGGGCTTGAAGTGGATCATCTTTTAGCCTCTTCTTGGATTTGAAATGGGGCAGATTTGGGGCACTTCTTTGAACCAAAATTTGCTTTAATCTTTGACTCAATTTCACTTCAATTCTTTACTCCAAATCCTGGCCTGAAAGATCTCTGAAATACTTCATTTAAGCTTTATAAATCTATCAAAACATTAAACTAAACTTCATTACCAAAGGCACACAAAATTATTATGCGAAACAAAATAAACAAATAAATACATATGAAAAACTATAAATTTAATGACAATTTTGATGTACAATCAAGAAGCATATCAGAGGAAAGATTGAAAAAGAACCATGTTGTGCTATAAAGCTGGAAGTCAAGAGAAACAAGAAAAGGGGCAAGTGTCAGACTTAAAAGGTCAAAAGTTACAAGAAAGTTCAACTCCTTTTGTAAAAGAGGAAGTTCAAAGGTTATCCTAGGTAACAAAGCTACCAAGTAGAAGTAATAGGTTTGAGCCTTTACCCTTTCTTGTAAAAACCCAAAACCGTGGCCTACATTACGACCCTGTTAAAGTCCTCTCCGATTGAAAAGGATTGCTTGATCTAAATGAGCCAGACGTGTTACCGAAAATAGAGGAGGATATTAGGGGACGAAACCCGCTGGAAGACCGACTAAGGATGGTGTGGATCTAAACCCTACTAGAAACAACATCGAATTTGAGCCTGCACATCCTTTTCATTCATAAACCCCTTAACCTAGCCTACGTTATGGTCCAAATTAAAGTTTTCTCTGATCAGAGAAAATTGCTTAGTTCAAATAAGCCTGAATAATACCAAAACAAGTAGGGTGAGAAAGGAGAATTAGAAGGAAATGCAAGGGACAATCTCATGCTCCAAGATGTGCTCAGATGGTTTCGGTTTAAACAACCCACTAAAAGAAGATCTTTGAGCCTGAATATCCCTTTATTTCTTACAACCCCTAAACCTAGCCTACATTACGGTTCTAAAAGAAGTCTTCTCAGATTGAGGGCTTAGCTGTTTATCGCTCTGCAAAGGGCATGCAAGTTGTCGCTCAAGCCATGGTGGCATTATGGAGATCTGAGAGAGAAAACCAAGTGAGATCAGAAAAACCCTAAATAGCAACCCTGTAGAAAGTAGGGATAAGATAGCAAACTAAAAGGTCAAGATCCCTGGAGAATGGTGCAAATGCTATCACACCCCGATATGAATGGGACAAAACTGAATGGGGTAGAATCCTGGAAAGGAACAGAATTCTGAGAGTATGGGCCCAAGGGGCAATCCTGGGGCTTTCTTTGTAAATAGTTTATACACATGTAATACTGATACTTCCATTACATGTATAACTTGTACATCCATTTGGATTCTTGTGTAGTGTGTATCTATTCATGCATTCAACTGCACTCCTGTATGAACCTGTTCATTTGTAAGGAAGTAGGTCGTACATTTAATTCAATTCTTGCATAAATCCACGCATTTATCACAAAAAAAAAAGAAAAAAAAAGAGAAAAAAGAAAAAAGAGGGGACATTGCATTCAATTCCATTCCTATATGTGCATGCATTCAATTCCACTTCTGCGTGAACCTGTGTAGTAGGACACGCATTCAACTATATATTCTTATCTGAACTATGCGCAGTCATAGATCATGCATTTAATCCCATGTGCAGTCATGAAAAGTATATATATATATATGACATGCGTTCACCCTTTACCATGGCATTTTTAAATTATTTTTGTACAAAACTCACCCTATGTCTTTTTCTCTCTCCTAAATAGGAAATAAGGAACAAGGTAAAGTACAAAATGGAGCTAAAAAACCATCCTGCGATCAAGTAACCTTAGACATCTCTAACATTAGCATACACCTCAGCAAGTTCAGACTTCCCTAACTGACAAAAAACAAGGAATGGGGCAATGGCCCACCCTCGACCTCCCCAACCAACCTTAGACTTCCCTAATGGAGCAGCGTTTCGCCAGACGGAGTGCCGGTTCAAGAGGTATCAGCAGTCAACCTTGGACTTCCCCAGTGGAGCAGCGTTTCGCCAGACGGAGTGCCGGTTCAAGAGGTATCAGCAGTCAATCTTGGACTTCCCCAGTGGAGCAGCGTTTTGCCAAATGAAGTGTCGGTTCAAGAGGTATCAGCAGTCAGCCTTGGACTTCCCCAGTGGAGCAACGTTTCGCCAAACGGAGTGTTAGTTCAAGAGGTATCAGCAGTCAACCTTGGACTTCCCCAGAGGAGCAGCGTTTCGCCAGACGGAGTGCCGGTTTAAGAAGTATCAAAAATGACCCTTGGACTTCCCTAGAGGAGCAGTGTATCGCCAGACGGAGTGCTAGTTCAAGATGCGTCAATTTCCCCCAGAGGAGCATTGTTCTGCCAGATGGAGCGCCAATTCAAGGAGCATTAATTCCCCAGAAGAGTGTCATTTTTACCAGATAAAATACCAAGCAACGACCAGCTACTCGAGGTAACTGTTCTTTGAATTCCTATTATTTTCAAGTCCCTCCGATCGCCTCGCGGTCAACATGGGGCTCTTACTTTATTGTTTTGTTTTTGACAAACAAAGACAAAAAAGAGGGGCAGCTGTAAATACCCCATTTTTGCCCGCTCGGCAATCTTCGAGCTGACCAAGCTCACTTTCACACATCACATGCATATTTAGACTCTAAGCCCACCTTTTTAACTTGAATTTAGTCCACCAGTCGCTACGGGCCCACTTGAAGCTAAATGACCGTTTTGTCCCTAGGCATTTGAACGCCCCAGGAACCACACTGGCACTGGGTATCAAAACCAGTAACCTTATGAGATTACTTCTTATGGTATTCTCAACCTTCCTCTACCTTTCCGGATCATTCCGAGTCAGTTTCGGCCAACGCGGTACAAAATGACCGTTTTGCCCCTGGTGGGCCAGTCTCCTTTTTCTACCACACCGGCTCTGTGTATCAAACCGGAAACCTTTGGGACATTCTAAATAATGTTTCCAAACCTCAAGTCTTCTTCCGAGACAGTCCAAGTCCGTCCCGGCAGCTTCTCGATCCGATTGACCGTTTTGCCCCTAAAGGCCTAGTCAACCCTTCCGACACATCTCGTACTCATTTTTCAAGGTAAATACCTCCGGGATACTATTTTAAGTGTTCCTACTCTTTTCCGGCCTTCTGGGTCATTCTCGGCTTCCTAAAATCATTCCCGGACTTTCCAGGTTCACTCCTAGTGAAGCCAGGCTAAAAATTACATGGTAGTCACTAGTACAGGCGCCTAAATCTAGTCAAAGATACGTTGTTTACTGGCCTTAAACATTTCCTAAATGGCTAGCGCCACTAGTAGTGGCGCCAAGCCAAAAAATGGCCTGGCGCCACTCCTAGTGGCGTTAGTGTAAAGTTTGACCTGGCGCCACTGCAACAGGCGCCAGTATTGTCCAACCTCTATAAATACAGAGCCTCTTCCAACGTGAAAAAGATCCGCAAACTCAATCTAAAAATCATATAATTTGATATACAGAGCTCAAACACCTCCAAAACTCTAGCTTCCCTAGGTTTTCCAAACCCTAGCCACCATACACTAAACCCTAGCCTCCTATACACTCATACACACCCCCATACACTCATACACTAACCTTCAACCCTCCTTCGAAGACTTAAAGAGTTGCAATCTAAAGTTTGGAGATTGAGGGTGGCTCTTGAAGAGTGAAGACGAAGATCAAGACGAAGACCGAAGAAAGCAAGGCATGCAAAATAAACAAGATACAAGGTAGGTTCTCCATTTAAATTTTCTCACTTCCCCCTCTCTCTTCTCTCTCCTAACCTACTTGGGTTTTCTCTATTTTAATCCCCCATCTGTTTCCCCCCTTTTCTTTGCATGCTTGAAACAAGGGGATTCCTAATCCATGTGTAGGATTGGGCTATTGGAGAGTCACTATGTCAGGGGCTTTCTTCTAGTCTAACCAGAGACCACGTGGGTCCAGCCCCCTTGATTATGTGGTGAAGCCTTAACCTTGTATGTTCACGACCCCAAAATTGCATTGTGCATATCATGGTCTTGCATTTTCCAAAAGTCGTTTTCAAAGTTGTTTTCAAAATTATTTTCAAACTTGTTTTCAAAATTGCATCAAAATCTCCTTTTTCAAAACATGTTTTCAAAATTACAATCCTAGGGTGATTCTAGCCTTTCCATGGCTAGGGTTGCTTTAGGAAAGTGTTACATTCAAAGTGACCAATATGGTCTATATTTTCAAATCTTGTTGTTTTCAAAACCGCTTTCCTAAAGTGGTTCTAGCCTTCTTATGGTTAGAATCGCTTTAGGAAAGTGAGATCTTTTAATTGGAGGTGACGTTAGTAGTGGGTTTAATTGTAGCAGAAATGCTGGCAAGCAGCTGGTGCTAGTGGGTAGAATGATTTAAAAATTCAAAAATTAAGAAAATTAAATTGAACCTTTTAACATCAAAGACTTAACAATGTATAATCTTGTATAGTATAAATAGATAATTGATCTATATCCGCCATTAATTCTTAACTTATAAGCTTACTAGACCTCTTTATTAAACAAATTATAAGATTTGAATAAATATAATCCATTAAAAAGTTCACATGTACGTGTACTTAAATCAACACAAACTGAATTTAAAAGAACTTATAATAATTTGAAAAATGCAGTATTGGTGAAAATTTGAACAAATTGTTAAATTTAGTTACCATGTTGATTTTAAGAATTATTAATGACACATTTATATTTACATTTCCTGTTATAGGAGATTCTTTAAGAAGTTCAAGAAAATATATGGCTTAACACATAATTCCATAGTCATGGCTTTCAAATAGTTCACAATCTCACCTACCAAACAATGCTTCAGTTCACAGAAGTACATAGAGATATCGTTTGCTCTCTCACAAGTCTATCAATGGACTAGGTATGGTCCAGATTTGATAAGGCTTGGATTCAATCCAATCTAATAAGGGAGCAGATCCAACCCAAATCTAACGGATCAGACTTGCCATTCACAAACCCGATCTGTTATCAATAGGATCAGACTCGATTTTCTTTTGGATGTGGGGTTTGGGGGGGGGGGGGGTGTTGTTTTTCACAGGCTTTCTTGGGTGTGAGAGGTTTCCTTTTCTGAGAGATCTGTGTGGGAGTAAAGAAGGTGCAAAGTGTTGGCCCAAAAGGCAACTCAAGAGGGGGGTGAATTGTATTTATTAAAAATTAAAGCAATTAAGATCAATTAAAATTAATCTAATCAATGGAACAGTAGTTCAAGATGTATGCAATGCAATACAAAACAACAATGAAATAAAAAATAGAGTACAAGAAAACACACCAAGAATTACCGAGGTTCAACCACAATTTGTGGTCTATGTCCTTACCCCAATATCCCCTTGAAGTCTCCTTCCACTATGCAATCTCCAATTACAAAGTAGATGTTAATTTCCAAAGTGCTCAGCTCACTTTTACACAAGAACTCCTTCCCAAGTTCTTCCAGTCACCAAGTGGTTTTGTTCAAGATCCACTTCAACTTACAAGTGTTTTTCTTTTACAAAAGAACACTCCAACTCTCACTTACAAGTATATAAAGGATATACAAACGAAATAAAAACTCTCTATGAAGAGTAAATGGGAATTGAATAGCTCACAAATTGCCAATGTGAAGACAAAGAGAAATTTAAGATTTTTCAACTTAATCAATCAGTGAATGTTGTATCTCTAGTCCATAAATGCATTTGGAGGCTTAAATATAAAGCCTTTAATTTCACCCGTTGGAGGTTGTTAAAGCTTCATTTAATGCGTGCCCACTTCAATATAACATTTAAAAATATAGCCGTTAGTCCCTAGGTGTCAACACTTGCCTTCCATGTGTCGACACATCAAGTTTGCATTCTCCAGATTTTGTCCACTGTCTTCATGTGTCGACACATTACTCAGAAAATGTCCTTCATACTTTCCTTGATCAATTTAGCTTCAAATAATCTGGGGATGTTCCAGGGATCTTTTCTTTGAGGTATGATGTTCTTAAAAAACATTTAAGATCTTCAAGGAGTCTTCTCTTTGGGGTATGATAATAGATCAAAGTCTTCAATCATTCAAAGATGTCTTCCATTCAATTTGGATTGAATTTTTCTTTTGATGATCATATTTTCTTTGTTGCCGAGATGCCAAATTTCTTTTTATTAATGCCAAGCTTCTCTTTTTCATTGCCAAGCTCTTTCCATTTGCCACTAATGTTCTTTTCATCTATGTAGAACTTCTATACATGATGCCGATTTTTTCTTCTTAAATATTACTTCATTAGAAGCTTGATGAAGTTTACTTTTGAGTACTCTCAATGTATATCAACTTTCTTGAATCTTCGCAGCTCTGTTGTAATCTTCTTTTAAATTCTTTATAGAGATTATTGCAGACACGATGAATTCTTTTTTTGAACACCTTCAATCTCTTTGAATTCAAGTCATCTTCATTTAGTCTTTTCACACTTAATGAAGTCTTCATTTGAACATCTTCAATCTCTTCAAATGTAAATCATCTGTTTGAAGTTTGAGTGGATGCAATTGCTCTGTTTTGGTGCATGGCTCGACTTTTAGTGTATTGCTTGAACTTGTAAATGTTGTGCATCTATTTTGATAAGAATTAGACTTTAAGTCAGGCTTTAAGTCTAAATTATAATTCTTATTAATTTGCACACTAATTAAATGAATTAGTAAATTGACACAAGATTTAGTTATCATCAAGATCAAGGTATAGGGTCAACACAAATTTCTAGAATTTGGTTTGAACTTGATATAGCTCTAACAACCCAAGACATCAGCAACAATTGCTCATTCAATAGTGGTAACAGAGGAATAGTAACACAAATAAAAAGAGAAGTGTGATGCAAATTAAGAAGGGATAACAAAACTAACAAGACCTGAAATGACAATAAAGACTTTGTAATGAGAAATTTGAAAAGAGAGAGAGACAAAGGCTTTGGTCAAAGAATCCCAGAAAGGAGTAAACAATAATACATAAAATAAAATAAAATAACCAAAATGGAGAATACCCAACACAGGATAACCTTTCTTGACAAGAAAAAAATACCAACAAAAGGAAGGAGAGAGAGAGAGAGAGAGAGAGATCTTGGGTTGTTTGGGAGAGGAAGAATTGCTCATGTGGCTATCTGAAATTCTGATATTTAAATGTTTAAGAGGCCTTTCCATTATCAAGGTAAGATTTTCTTTGATTTCTTTTTCCCCCTTTCCATCACTGTTTCTCTCTCAATTTTTATTATTTTCTCTCAATTTATATATCAAAACACCAGTATTTAATAATACCCACTGTGAGGAATGCTAAGCACAATCATTCTTACAGTTAGTTGTGCACTCCGGTATTCACATTTCGACATGTTTACTCATTTATTATGAGAAAACTAACAATTTGTTAATGCCGGTTGCTTTAAAAATAATTAAAAAATCAAGAACGACTTTTTATCTAGTTTTAAGTCCCGGTTGTTGGTTGAGCTTTTTGCGACCGTTGTTAGCAATTACGAGAATAATCTCCTATCACCCTGAAGATGGCACGCCGTGATTTGCAGTGATGGCCGCAAGCCCATGACTCACCACCATATCACCTCACCTCCACCACCTGCAACTCCCATAAGTGGGTTTCTTTCTCTTCCTGCCAGTCATCACTACCACAAACACCCCCCTCTCTCCCAACCTTGTCGCCCTTAACCACCTCTATAAGCCCAATGGTGCCAAACCACCCCCATTACCATTCCCATTCCCATCTCTCTTTATATATATACATATATAAATCTATATCTGTGTGTGTAAAACCTTCTCTGAGTTTAGTTTAAGTGGGTCTCTGAGTTCTCTTAAATCAACAGTTAAGATTATCTTTCAGCTTCTCTTTCCTCTCTCTAGACATTCCCTCGCTCTCTCTCATTCCACCATTGCCATACTTCTTCACACATGGTGGTGGAAGCACAACCACCTCCTTTGCTGCACCACCATAACTGTTATCACCTCCTCCTTTGTAACCCTCTCATGCACACCTTTCTACACCTCTCAAAGTCACACTCTCTAAAACCACCATCACCTACTGCTATGCAGACACACCCATGATAGAAGCTCCAACTTTACAGACCCATTTTCTCCTTCTAAACTTACTGATCACACAATCACCTTTCCCTCTCTTACCTATTCTACCATGATGAGACACAACTCCTCCTCTCTTTAAAAATAACATACCAACATCCCTCTCTGTGCATTTTGTTGGGGTGAGCAATTTTTTTTTACGTGGTGGCCAATCGAGGTGGTGACAGTGGACCGGAGGGGAAATTGTAAAGGTTGAGATGAATGAGTATTCGGTGTGTTGTAAGAAAGGAGAAGATAAATCATGAAAGGTCGATTCTTGGCTGTCGTCAATCTTGAAGGAGATGCCAAATAGGTATATTATTTTTTATTCCTTAAAAATTTAAAAAAAAATAGGGTGAGAGGAAGAGACGAAGGTGGAGGATGTGTGTTCGGCCATGGTTGTTTCTTGCTTGAGCTAAGGAAGCCTTTTGATGATTGTTTACTGCTTGAGCTTGAGAGAGTTTGCCACTCGCCAATTGTCTTTGGGCTGCTTAATCTTGCTTTTATTTTGTTGCCCAAGTTTCTTTGTTTTTTTTTCTCTTGGGCTATATTGTTTTGTATCTTTTGTCTTTTTTGTCTTTCTTTTTATTAAGTAAAGGTGGGAATATGGCTTCTCACTTCAAATGCTTCGAATGCATCCATTGAGTCTCAACATTCTGATTCTACTATATCAACTATCAATGATCTTCCGAAAACTTCATCAGAAAAAGAGGATCATCTGAAATGAAGCACTAAGAAAATCAAAAGTAATGAAAAGGGAAACGAGGAGATGGTTTTGGAGGAAGACAACCCAAGGCAAACAGAAAACGAGGAAATCACACCAGATACTGGCTTGGAAAATAAAGAAATGCTTGAGGGAGCTAGCTCCAAAACCTATAAAGGAGCGCTATTAGCGTTAAGAGTCACAGATATCTATTTTGATGAAGACGCTGAAGTTCTATAGTCTGATACAGAAGAGGTAGAGGGAGGTACATACCAAATGGAGAAAGAGGGGAGGCCTGTTCAGATTTCCAATAAGGGTATCCCTCAAGTTATATTACCTCCAAAGCTGCTAGAAAATATCAGGAAGCCATGGAAGAACTCTCTCATTGTTAAACTCCTTGGTAAAACCATTGGCTATAGAATGTTATGCTCTAGGGTCAAAAATTTATGGAGTTTGTAAGGGGATTTTAATGCCATTGATCTTAGGGATCATTTTTATCTATTTAAATTCAACTTCATTGAAGATTGTCAGTATGTATCTACAGGAGGCCAATGGGTAATCATGGATCACTACCTTACTGTGCAAAAATGGGAACCAAACTCTAAAGCTTCAGAAGCGATGGAGACAATGACTATGGTTTGGACTTGATTTATGAGGTTTTTGATAGAATACTATCAAGATAAGGTTCTCTATGCCATTGTAAAGAATATAGGGAAACCTTTGAAGGTGGACATCACAACAACAATGGCTTTTAGGAGAAAATTCGCCCAGGGTATGCATCGAAATCGATCTCCAAAAACTGTTATGTCCCCAGTACAAACTACGAGGTAAACACTATGCTGTGAAATATGAATCATTACACTCCTTTTGCTTTGGATGTGGGAGAATAAACCATAGAAAAGAGCTTTGTCCTTTCATTACTAGAAGGCTGGCACTAGAGAAGAACAAGTTAGCTATTGTGGGCACCAGTTCAGCGGAGCAGGGTGTCGTTCAAAACAACTGTAACATGTCAAATTTGGAAATAGGCCCAGAATTATATCAGGCTGATGAGATAAACTTTGGACCATGGATGATAGCTACTAAATGAGGAAGAAGGCAGCCCCAATAAAAAGAAACTAGGAGGAAAATCAGGCCAAAAGTAATGGAAATAGGTTCGCGGGCTTAGAGACAAATGTAAATACAAAGGCTAATGATGAGAGAGGTAGGAAAGCAAAAAGGAATGATAGAAGTAGAACTAATGGAATGGAACCAGCTTGGTCCTAAGATAAGGTTCAGACAGGGGATAGAGATGACACATCGGTTAAGCAAAGGAAAAGGCAATCAAATATACTAACACAAGACCCACGTGATGTGGTAGAGGAAAGTTATTCTATGCCGCTAGATATAAATCTAAGGGCTGAGATGAATGAAGTTCCAAAGGCAAATCCAAGGGTTGAAAATCAAGAGAAATCTAAAGGAAAGACAGTAAAGACATCATCTTCATCAACCCCAAGCTTGATTCCAACAATCAATTCTCAATAACCAGTCAAACCCTCTCAACAAACCCTCATTCTTACATCTGACAAACCTTTGCTACCTCTTGGGGCTGGGTACCCAAACAGGGCCAAATTCGATGGAAAAAGCCTAAATCTAAAAAATATAGAAGAGAAACCTCTGGATTTAGAGATAAAGAAGATCAATGGAGCTTCTAGAAGTAAAGACACACAGAATCAAGGTAGAATGGAGGATAGAAGGGATAAAGCTAATCCTAGAGCCATGGTAAAGACATGCAACCAAGCCACTAAGACACTTGGTTCAACTGGAATCAGTGAGAACCGCTCAAAAAGACCAAAAGAGGGTGAACACCACCCTGGGTAAACCTAATCAAGCTACTCTTCCTGAATTCTTAGTCATAGTTTCCATGAATATACTTATCTGGAATTGTCGGGAAGCTGGCAACAACACTTTCAAAGTAAATCTTAAAGAGATGATCAGAAATCATAAAGCCCATGTTATTCTCCTCATAGAGACCAAAGTAGAGTTGAGCTCTATGGAAAAAATTTTCAACAACCTTGGCTACAACTGCTCATCTCACATAGACCCAATTAGCAGGGTGGGAGGTATCTACCTTTTATGGGACTCAAACGAGGTCATAGTGAGTCTCAAAGATTAACACCCAAGTCATTCATGCTACCATTTATAGAGAGGACTATCCTGAATGGATTCTATGGGCTGTTTATGCTAGCCCCAACCAAAGAGTTAAAGATAATCTTTGGGAAAGTTTGGAAGAAATAGCGGAGAGCATGCAACATCCTTGGCTTGTAGCGGGAGATTTCAATGACTTTGGATCTCAAGAGGTGCGAAGAATTTTTACTCCTAATTCCAACCTAGGAAGAAATAGTAAGTTCATGGAAAGAGTTAACAAATGCAATCTGGTTGATATGGGATGCACAGGACCTAGGTTGACATGGACTAACAACAGGAAATGCCTTGTAAATATGATGGAAAGATTGGATAAAGCTCTTTGCAACCCAGACTGGAGAACAATGTATCCTGAAGGATTGGTCAGGAACCTCCCTCGAACCTCCTCAGACCGCTCTCCTATGGTTGTTTACACTGAAGGTATGATCTCTTATAATAAACTTAATAAGCATTTTAGATTTGAGGTAGCATGGCTATCTCACCCTGATCTCAGGAATGTGATAAATAATTATTGGGATAGAAATAATGATATTATATTTGACAATTTGGATAAACTTACAAGTAAAATGTTAGATTGGAACAAGAATTCCTTTGGTAATGTTTATAAATAGAAAAGGTGGCTTCTTGGCAGAATCGAAGGTATTAAAAAATGCCAAGCTACTAATTTCTACCATAATATATTTGTCCTGGAAAAAGAGCTTATTAGTAAATACATCTTGTGCCTACACCAGGAGGAAATCCTTTGGTTTCAAAAAGCTAGAACCAAACGGATATCCCAAGAGGATAGAAACACTAAGTACTTCCATGTTAGCACTCTTATTAGATGAAAAAGGAATAAAATTGAGACTTTAAAAAATGAGAATGGTGATTGGGTCTCTAATGCTAATGGTCTCTGTCATATTATCCAGAACTATTTTAAAAACTTGTTCAAACAAGAAGAGAATAATTCCTAGGAGGACTAGATATTCATGCCTAGCAAGAGCTTTAATGACCGTGATAATATTGACTTGAATCGTTCTATTACTAACTCTAATGTCTAGATTGTTGTTAGGAATATTGGAGCTTTCAAAACTCCTACGAAGGATGGTTATCAATCTATATTCTATCATAAATTCTGGGATATTATAGGCCCTATTGTCTGTAATTTTGTCAAAAACTGCTTCCTGTCATGCCCCAATTTTTCGCACTCGAAAAAGACAAGTGAGAAAAAACACAGTGCTCTTTTGTTAGAACTCATCCTCCTAGAAGGACGAGTGCAACTAGGTTTGAATTGGAAATTGATTTCGAATAAGAGCTTTTGAAAAACAATTTGGAGTCACCACCTAACTTGATTAAGGTGAGTTAGGTCACCTAAAACTAAGCACAATCCGAATATTACACTTAGGGTTTTTGAACAAGATTTTGAAAACTTTCTCAAGTTTTTAAAAAAATAGGTTGTTTGGCAACTTTTGAAAATATTTTAGCCCTTTTTGAAAAAAACTCCATTTTGGTATTTGAAAACAGTGATCTAAGTTCGGAGGTTGGTTATGTGTAAGGAAGATGCACTAAGCCATCACCCTACCCCGCCCTTGCGGTACCTACATGTCTATTCACCCTAAACTCACTCATTTAGAATCTTTGATTAATAAATATCCAAAACTATCCACTTTAGAAAACAATTTTGAAAAGATGTTTGACAGGATACATGATATGCAAGTGCAAGAAAAGACTTTGATTTTGAAAGTAGATTTGAAAAAAAGACTTTGAAGTTGGAAAAAAAGTTTTAAAAATTAGAAATAGAGATTTGAAAATAGATTTTAGAATTAAAAACTTGAAATAGATCATGGAATTGGAAGTTTGAAAATAGTTATGGAATTGGAGACTTAAAAAAAGTTATGAAATTAAAAGTTGGAAAGAGGTTATGGAATTAGAAACTTGAAATAGATTAATGAATTGGAAACTTGAAAAAGGTTATGGAATTAGAAACTTGAAAAAGGTTATGATCGCACCTATGAGGGATGCCTACGTATCCCTTTTTGGGAATCAGGTCAGTCATAGTTCGGACAAGAGTCCGATTGAAAATAGACACTTTGAGGTTTTGGAAAGTTTGATTCGAAAAGAGTTTGATTTGAAAATAAGATTTGATTTGAACTTTAGAATAGAAGATTTGAAATCAAGATTGAACTTAGACCTAGAATTGAACTTGAAAAAGGATTTGACCCTTAAAAGAGAACTTGGACTAGATTTGGAAAGATAGAGTTGAGTTTTAAAAACATTTTTAAGTTTGAAATTGAAAAATCATCTTGATTTAGAAAAGAATTTTAGAAAAGGGTTGAAACTTCCTAACTCTAAGGGTTAGGGTTGGACTAGGGTCTAGTCCTCCTAGATAGTTGAATCAGATGGGAATTGATTTAGATTTGAAAAGTTTGATTTTTAGAAAGTTGGATTTAGGAAAAGTTGAAATTATGAAAGATTCGAATTAGGAAAGATAGGATTTAGAAAATCTTGGAATTAGGAATGTTTCAAAATAGGAAGGTTCCATTTTAGGAAAATGCCAAATTAGGAAAGTTTCGATTTTAGAAAGTTTTAACTTAGGAAAGTTTTGAATTTAAAAAGTTTCAATTTAGGAAAGTTTTGAAATTTAGAAAGGTTGGAATTAGGAAATGTTTGAATTAGGAAAGATTTAGAATGCTTAGAAATTAGCAAATAATTGAATTAAGAAAGATTTGATTTCTATTTCCAAAAAGAGATGATTTGATTTGGTTTTAAAAAAACGGAGGATTAGATTTGGTTTCTTAAGTTGGAAGACTAAATTTGACATGGAATTGGAAAGGATGAGATTGGAAAACTTGGATTTAGAAAATATGACTTGACATGAAAAAGAGGTTTAGGAAACCTAAGACTTTGATGTAGAAAACAAAATTTTGGAAAGCTATGATTGAATGTGGGAAAAGGAAAGTAGAAATTAGGATTTCTAATCATTGGCTCTAGGGCTTGACTTAGACTTCAAGAAAAAGAGATTTTGAAAAGTAAATCTTTTGAAGGGAGTTTCTAGGAGGGAAACTTGAAGATTGTTTTTAGAAAGTAGAACTTTTGAAAAGAGTTTTGTAAAGGGATTTTTGAAAAGAGATTTTTTAGAAAGAACTTTTAGGAAAGTAAGTTTGAAAAGAGATTTTAGAAAGCGATTTGGAAAGGGAATGAAATATGGACTTTTACAAGTCTCCAAAAATATCTCACTTTCCTAAAACGATTCTAACCATAGGAAGATTAGAACCATTCTAGGATTGTGGTTTTGAAAACAACAAAGATTTGAAAATATGGACCATATTGGTCTCATTAAATATAACACTTTTCTAAAGCGACCTTAACCATGGAATGGCTAAAATCACCTTAGAATTATGATTTTGACAAAAACAATTTTATGGTTTACACCCAAAACTTATGTAATACTTTTCTAAGACAATCCTAACCATGGAGTGGTTAGAATCATCTTAAGATTATGATTTTGAAAACAAGTTTTGAAGAAGAAAATTTTAATGCAAGTTTTGTAAAAGATTTTGATGCAAGTTTTGAAAATAAGTTTGAAAACAAGTTTTGGA